>MJUU01065919.1:6438-33271 GCA_002080025.1 Modiolus philippinarum
AGTGGGGAACATAGTTTAACATTTGACCCTATGGGAAAGCATTTAAAGATCTTCTCCTCTGAAGGCACAAAGCCAATTGGAACCAAACTTGGTCACAATAGTTGTTGGGTGGTCCCCTTTTAAAAATGTGTCCAGCAAGTGCGCATCTCATCCATGATGGCTGCCAGCGGGAAACATAGTTTAACATTGGACCGTATGGAAAATCATTCAAAGATTTCCTACTCTGAAAGTGATTGGCCAATTGGAACCATACTTGGTCACAATGGTCCTTGGATGGTTCCCTTTGAAAAATGATTAAAAAGATTTTTAAACATCTTCTCCTCTGAGGCCGCAAAGCCAATTTATACCTAAACTTAGAGACTATGATCCTTACATGGTCCCTTCTAGAAAGGTGACCGTAGGTCTGCACCCAATCCAAATAGCTGCCAGTGGGGAATATAGTTTAATTTTGGATCATATAACATCAATGTCTATTAACAAACTTGAAAATGAAACCATTAAACATTTGGATTATTTTGACTATCTATGTCAGCCATGGCCCAGGTGAGCGATACAGGCTCTTGAGAGCCTCTTGTTTCTTTCTGATATAGCTGAATATGAAATATCGCGCACTGACGTTAAACTCTAACTTGTTAGGCAATCAATCAATCACATGCCACAAGTGGCAGGGAACCACAAAGGAAAAACACATAGAAGACACACATAAACAACTACGGGAACTCGGGACAGCCGGACTTGGCACCGCGGTAGGGTTAAACCGGTTTATGGGGTTTTATCCGTCACGTTTCCCTAAGTATAGTAAGCAAACTAATAAATACAGATTAANATATATATATATATATATATATATATATATATACAGCTCATTAAAATTATTGCAGTTGGTGTTAACATATGTGTTATGGTCTCATGTTCATTTACTCCATATCCTTTCGTAAAATATTTCTATATTGGCGTAGTTATCATCCCGTGACTCCAATACTGGCACGAGACGAAGTATTAAGCTTTTTTGCGAGAAATGCCATATCTAGACATCATATCTATTTTAAAAATTCTTAAATGTACTATGAAAGCGTAAAAAATGTCGTTATATGTCCTACCGACCTGAAATAAAGCCATGTGCTCTCCCCGACACCATATCGATACATCGGCAAACGAAAACCGAAGCAAGAAAGAGGAAAGGGGAATTCTAAAATCATAAATCCAAAATCACGGCAATTCACACACAACACGAATTGAGACGGTATGACAAAGACAAAACAGATAAATAAAAATGAACAAGAACGCCACAAAACTAAAGCACTAGCAGTGTGAACTCCTATAAAACTGAGATATCATCAGGTGCTCCAGAAGTGTAAAAATGAGCTGCTCCACGCATCGACTGATGTAAATATGTATGATTGACCTGAAAGATGTCTTCATGGTGAGGGGGAATACCGACTAATAGAGTGTGAACGTCAGGTTTTATTAACTTAGACAATTTAAAATTCAATGTCAGGAAGTACAAACATTTCTTTTATTTTTGTTGTCAGCTCTGGTTAGTATGTCAACGGATTTGGCGAAGCTCTTACCGTTGCCGAATTATAAGGGGTTTAATTGCAATTTTCCAAAAGATGAAGATCATTATATGTCATTTGATTTCAATGGGGCATTTGTCTATGGATTTCTCATATTTTCAGCTTTTGTTAGTATATCAACAGAATTTACGTAGTTCGTACTATTTCTGAGCCTCAAGACGTAACATCGGATATTGCTACCTGACGTTGTAACATTAAACGACATCAACAATGAAGCCCACATATGAGAGCCTCGCCATCCCCCAGTTCAATATTATGTACTGTGATACAACTGGTATTGGTTAAAATACTTGAGTTTGCCAATTTAATTAGAATGACTTTAGTATAACAGTTACACCTATAATGGTTTAACAGTTTCGGATAAAGATAATAGTTTTTGGAGTAGTTAGCTTACAGTGTTCTGGGAGGTCTTCAGTTTTTTTTGTTTGTTGAAGTAACATGTATTTGATGTACAATATTGCCAATTAGAATAGTAAACACTATTACCGTAATATGTATTACAGCTATATATAGTTCGGCCATACATGGTCAGCAGCGGTGGGATACGACATGCACGGACACTTGGACTTTAACTGAAACACGAGCTAACTTTTTGTTTTTGTTTTTGTTTTTGGTGTTTTTTTTTGTTATTTTTGGTGTTTTTTTTTTTTTTTTTTTTTTTTTGTTATATAAATAATATTAAATTAATATGGCTTGATAATTAGACTAATTCTTTTTTATTTAAAGGAAGCTGCAAAATTATCCAGCAAACAATTTGATTCCGTTGCCCGACTTAATTAATTTACCTTATTTTAATAATGGTCGGAATAAAAGACATTTCTGTCTATTTTTTCTGAACAACCGGTAAAATATTTTTTCCGCTATAAATTATACATACATTTTTTTGGGGGGGAATGATTTCAATCTACTTCTAAATACTACCATTTTATTTTTCTAATTTTCTCTCAGACATTTCTACAAATAACCGACTAACAATATATGTTTAAAAACGTCAAATGTCCAAAGTTCCATATCATATCCATGACATGAAAAATATTGATGCAGCGTAGCTCGGCATCTAGCAATGAATTCCGCTCAAACCGGTTCTATGGACCGTCTTGAACTTATTGTTAGGTATGAGCAAAGCTCATTGTTGACTGGCTCGTGGTGACTTCCAGATAAAGAACATCAATAAAAGCGTTGTTCCATTGCTTGTTTCACCATGTTTTTGTAGAGACTTTGTCTCATATGCATTTACTTCATATCCCTACATGGATTATTTAAGATTGGAGTTTTCTCTCCCTGTAGTGTGGAGACCGTAAAAAGATGCCACGTGCAAGAGATGTATGCTCTGTATACATGTCAATTATGGTATACTTATTCCAGAAAATTGTGGATGAAGGACCAAAAGCTAAATTACAACAAATACTAGTAGTAAACACATTCCTTAGTTCATGGATATTGATGAAGTGGAAGACAAGAAGGAAGAGTACAAACCCATATCTGTGGGATTAATTCACTCGTAAGCTTAAAGTGAAAGTCCGCGATTTTTTACTTTTCACCTAATTCGATTTATTTCATATCTGAAATGCTTCATGCAAAATAACAGTATTTTAACTTTTTTTATTAAGGAAGATATTTGTAGTTAAAAGTTGACCATAATACAATTGTGGGTATCGCCATTTTGGATCGGAAGTGACGAAATATTGATACAGAATATTATAATTTGTACCACTAACAATCACGGAGAAGACACGACTTAGAAAAGAATAGAAATGTGAGAATCGGATACGGAGAGGAGTTGAATTATTCGGGTTAATACGTAATCTCTCTTTAATCTGGAATATTGTTTATCACGTTTTTTTTCGACGATTTCGTTATATAACTCTCCATATTCTGGGGGGAAATGCATTTTTTGTTATTTATTTTACAATAATTATTTTGATATGCAGTATATGGTGTACATAAGCGTGCTACTNCCCCCCCCCCCCCCCCACCTTTTCCCCCAAAAAAAATCATTATGGTATTCTTGTCAATGTTTTACATAAATGTAGCACGATTACATATTATCTTTGGAAACAAGTGATCAGATGTTTAATTAGGGCTCAGGTACATAGGTAAATTTAGTTTATTGGCATTATCATCATAGCTGCCTCTTGTTTGACAAGTGGGGTCATTAATCACTCTGAGGTCACTTTAAAATGTTTAATATAAGTTATGCAAATATAATGCAATAGTTGTCACTATCAGTAACTTTATTTAATAGAGTTTGGTGATTTTTAAATAAAAACAAATTGCAACATTATAGGCAAGATATTTTCATTTATGTTTGATAAAAACACTTGTAACTGGGCAAAAAATAAAAAGAATTGAAAAACCCCCAAAACATATAAGTTAATACAAATTAGCGGTTTGTTTTGTCTATTATACATGTAGTCTTATAAAAATACTATGAAATTTTCATACACTTTATCTTTCAATATCGGTCCAACGTAAGATCGAATAGAGAAGCTTTTTGTTTGCAATAAATACGGTTTATTCAAGTAGTCGAGGGGGGGGGGGGGCATAATTCATATTTTACACCGTACAGCATTTTTCAAAAATAAAAAAGACATTAGTAATGCGTACATTCAAAAGGGTGAAAGGGACAAGGAATCGGAGTTCAGAAGATGCTCAAATTTCGTAACTTCGGCAATAAGATCCTACAGTTTCTTAATTTCTTAAACCAGACATGGTTTTGTACAAATATGAAATAATAGGAAATACTTCCAAAAATAGGAAAGAGGGGGTTAGCCCTGTGAAAACATTTTCCTGTTGGTTCTACAAAACTGAACAACTTTTGAAATTTTTTCCTGTATGAAAAAAATAGGAATTGCTATTTAAATAGGAAAATAATCATGTCTGTTAAGCATAAGCAAAAGGAAAGTCCAGTGAAGAGGGGGGTCGTTTCTTGGATGCCCTTTTTGTGTAAATCAATTTTTATTTCTTCAAGATTTTGGCCAATGATTGTCTTGAACACAATTTGACTTCCTATTTGATGGCTTGTACCGAAAGCAGGAATTCCATTGTTTCTTTTCAAACTTTCTGCTGTTATATCTGACCCAAGTTGGACTTTGTCACAATTTATGTTTAAACCGGTAAAACATCTATGTTAGAATAACGCGATATTAATTCACATCGAAGAGCATGAACTGTCTGTCATTTGCCAGTGCTTTACCAAAAGCATACGACAGATCGTACTATTTCAACCTCTTTGTAAAAGTAGCAAATTGGGACTTTTTATGTTTACACAATGCAACTTTTTACATCATATTTAATATAACTTCTAGTTCTTCAAAGTCTTATTTATAGGTAGAATTATTGCAACTCTTCTTTTCAATTTCATTCGATAATATAGTAATTGACGCATTTTTGTGTTTGTTATTTTTTCAACGAATTTTTTTATTTTTTCTTATGTACTTGTATAAGTTTTGGTTTGAATTAACATCTCAAACTTGAGAGTTCATGCATTGAAGATGCTGAGGTATCTGGTTACCTGTTTCTTACACCCGAATATAGAAAGCCGAGGCATCCAGTAGGGCTTTTTGCTTCGTAATGTAGTATTGACAACATGATTTTTTTTCTCTCTTTTTTCATGTTTTTTGTGGTTTTTTTTTTTTTTTTATTTTATGTACTTGTATACGTTTTGGTTTGAAAAAAAAAACATCTCAAAGTTGAAAGTGTACCTCAGTGTCTGCCTTGGATGGAGCTTAGGTATGCGGTTGCCTGCGTGGTATAACAGTCGCTGATTTTCTTAAACTCGAATATACAAAGATACGACATTCATTCGAGGCATCCAGTAGGGCTTTTTGTAGTGTAATATTGTCATCATTATTTTATTTACAAAATATTCACAATTGAGACGGCATCCTCACATTGAGAATGAAAAAAAGAATATGTCTTCCAGAGAAGGAAGAAAAAACAATACATCCGGCGGAGATTCAAATAGTTATATATATTAATTTTTATTATTTAGTTTTCTTTAAACTATAGTTGAAACAGAAAGTTTTTCATATATATTGATTGATTGATTGATTGATGTTTTACGCCAACTTCAGCAATATTTCAGCTATATTGTGGCGAGAACTGTTGGGTTTATTGAAAGATTCTAATAAATACATAAAATATTAATATAAAACCATATAGCTTTATACAAGTAAAACAAATGTGTAAAATGTTAAAAAACATAATAGTAAATTTTTGGTTATATTAATTTTTATTATTTAGTTTTCTTTAAACTATAGTTGAAACAGAAAGTTTTTCGTATTTGTTAGAAGTCAAAACATGACATATCTACACAGGCACCTACCATACACTTTCATTCTCCGAAATCATGAATACACGTACAAGATTAAAAAGTCAATCGTTAACAGGTGACCAGGTCGACAGGTAAAGAAAGTGTAATTAGGCCAATTCACAGAATGGTAAATAAAATAGGTAAACGATATTCTAAATATCTAAAAGTGTATCGCCTTGTTTTGACAATTATTGTCAAAGTAGCTCAAGTTGTGCATAAAATGTTTAATACATGTTTAGCCCCTGTGATTATTGCCTGATCTAGAAGCTCACAACACAAATTTAAAAGAATGTTAAAAATCTTTAATGCAAAACAAGCAAAAAATATATCTTAGTCATGAGTTGAACCTCGACCTGAAAAAAAATGCAGCTATGAACTTTGTCATATCGTTAGTGATCCTTGTTGACATACGTCTAATTTACAGTTCTCTACACAATGTCACGTGCCCCTCCATGCAAGACATTTTGTGAATAAAATACATGTTTTTGGAAAAAATGAGTAAGATATGCAAAAATCGAAATTGTTATATGTGTCAGAATAATATAAGGAATTAATATTCTCGTTTTCATAATTTTGCGGACTTTCACTTTAATGTTTTCTAAACTAGAATCATGTCTGCTGACTTACTAGCCACTGGGAATCTATTAGCGCTAACATTGCTGGAAGACTCCTCAATACTGTTACGTTCAAAGTAGTTTTTAAGAGACGATTGATTATAAGTCCCAACTAGTTAGTTTCAGTTTCTCTTAATTTATATTTCCTTTTCCACAGGTAGTTATTGAACCGTAACTATTCCGTGTTGCCTTCGCCAGTTTAATAACATAACTTGGTCTGATATCTCAGCTGCAGTTGAATGAAATGTCATTAGGTAACACTGCTTTTCGCACATACATAGCCTCGAAGACTTTTATGATCAAACAGTGTTTTGTTTATATATAAATGCTATTTCTCGTTGTCTTCTTTTACAGTTTCCTTTTTCATACTTTTTAATGTTTGAACCTTTCAATCATTCCATTACCCTTGTGGATGGTATGGAGAAGTTTTGATGTGCTTTTTACCGTGTTTTTTCCCCAATGATTTTATTTTTTTTCATATAAAACTCTGGACAATATTGGTATTCAAAAATTGTTCAGTTTTGCAAGATTTTAGACAATTGTTGTATTCCTGGATTGTGCAATTCATGACAGTTCTGGTATTCCAGAATTGTGGTAATCATGACCATTCTGGTATTCCAGGATTGTGCAATTCATGACAATTCTGGTATTCCAGAAACACCAATATTCCTCACAATTATGGAATGGGTGCTATAGAATTTTGGATTAACACTTATCCTAATGAACTTCCAGATAGAATTGATAAGAAATTCATACTTGATTGTCTGAAATTCATATTACAAAGTAATTTTTTTATGTTTGATGCAATAGCTTATCACCAAAATTCTGGAACCGCTATGGGTACAAAGATAGCCCCGACTTACACCAACCTGGTAATGGGATACTAGGAAACAAAAGTATATCGAGAATCATTAACAGAATTCGGACAACCATGTCACGAATACTTGATAAATAACTGGAAGCGCTATCTTGATGATTGTTTCCTTATATTGCTAGAAAGTATGGATGAACTGGAAAGATTTAAAACTCTTTAAATAGTATTAACCGAAGTATCCAATTTACAATGGAAAGCAATTAAGAAAAACTACCTTTCTTAGACATACTAGTACTAAACGCCAATTGCAGCATTTATACGGATATTTATTTCAAACCAACAGATTCAAAACAATATCTGCTTTTTACTTCATGTCGCCCTAAACATACAAAAAACAATATACCATTTACTTTAGCTAAAATGATTTGCACTATAGTTCCGACATTACTACTCGGGACCAAAGACTTGAAGAATTAAAAACAATACTTCTTAAACAAAATTATGCTCTAGGACTAATAAACAACGGGATTCAAAAGGCCAGGGAAATAAACATCAAGGAACTCCGTCGAACAAAAAGTAAATATAAAGAAGACGTAATTCCATATGTATCGAAATACGGAAATATTTTTAATATTTTTTTTTCAAAATCAGCCAATTCTTTTAAAACAACGGCAGTAGAATACAGAAGGAACAAGGGAAGCGATGACTACAAAAATCGAAGTCCAAAGACATGGCAGAAACGGTAACAGATAAAAACAAAGACAAAACAAGGACGTGAGACAGCTACAATGTACGGAAATAAAAAGATAACATTAAAAACTAAGGCACTCATAGTGTGAACTCCCATGAAAACCGGGAGTGACATCAGGTGCTCCGGACGGGTAAGCATGTCCTGCCCCGCTAGCGACACCCGTCACACTATCAGTAAGGTATATAGTGTTTTGAAAGTCTGTTTGGAAGCGGATTGGTTAATGTCATTTTCTAACCCTTAGACAGAAAGCCAATGAAATCTATGGCACATGTTACCTCTCTAACCCTAAAACAGTGCCATGATGAAATTTTGAAAAGCTTTTTGTAAATCTCTATAGTAATGAAACAATCACAAGGACAAATCGGTAGCACAAACATCACGGACGAAGAAAAAACTAAAATTTTACAGTATGATATACAAGACAACACGAAAAACTAAAGTACTGACAGTGTGAACTCCCATAAAAACCGGGAGTGACATCAGGTGCTCCGGATGGGTAAGCATGTCCTGCTCCGCTAGCGGCACCCGTCACACTATCAGTGAGTCAATCCGGGGTTGAGTCAAATCCGGTTATGTCAAATCCGTGAAGACGTGAAATCTAGCTGAAAATGTCCGTTTTCATTTGGGACACAGACACGTCATATCTGTCAATGATGTCACGGTGACGGCCATAGAATTTCTGAAGGGATGAAAATAACAAAGGCTGAACAAATCCCTGACTAAGCAGCTTTTGGGACAGTGTTTTTAAATGATGCAAAACTGAGAAGAGGAATCGCCTATTATAAAAAGTAAACGGCAAGCAAAATCACCAAAACAATTATTGACTAAAGCAAAATTTAGTACAGAAACTATAAATCCGAAAGTGTCAAAATGCGGAAGACCGAATTGTGGGATTTGCATTTACTTAATAGAGGGGTCAGTAATAATATTTAATTCTGGAATATTATTTCAAGTCAAAAGCAATTTTTCATGTGCTTCTGCAATTGTGATTATGTCATGACATGCCGGGGATGCAATAAAAAAAATACATTGGTCAAAAGGTAATTCATTGCGACAGCGAATTACCGTTCATCGCCAGCAAATTAGGAAACTGCAAGTTAACAAACATTGAAACCTGTGCAGGAAAAAATGTGCCAGTAACTAAATACACATTGAAAATGTAATGTCAAGTTGCGATCATTGAGCAGTGAACAGTTAAGAGAATTAACTGGTATTAGTGTATATTGACTGAATTTAATTGTCAATTATTTCAAATATATTTTTAAGGATTAATTTTGTCTATAAAAAATTCCCCGAGGGAACCCCGGGGTATAGAAAAAGGACCTAGTATCTCCGGCTTGCGGGGTTTGACCCCTCCTGCACGGGGCTGAACCCGAAAGAACCCCGGGATATAGAAATAGGACCCATTCCGTGGTTGTGCGGGATGAATAAATACACAACCCATCTTTCGGATGGGATGTAAACTCAGGTCAACGTCTTGGAAGAAATTCCACGCTTCCTGCACGTTAAAGAACCCTTGTAGCAACCTCTTTTTGAGTGGTCCGTAGGTGATCGGCTACAAGGCTCAATTCCCCGCTCCTTTCGATATCGCCCTAGTTTTCCAGTTGCAGTCAGAATTTCCCGTCCCATGACCCTTTCCATACGCCAAAGTGATTATTATACCCCACGAACGAAGTTTAGGGGATATATAGGAATCACTTGGTCCGTCTGTCTGTCTGTGACAATTTTTCGTAACAGTTTTCTCAGTAACTACCAATCACTGTAACTTGAAATTTTGTATGCAAGTTTGAAATGATGTCCTATACAATGGATCAGAATTCCACCTACTACATTTACTGGAACTGTTGGTGGTCGTTCCATTGGTTCATCCATCCACTAATGCATTGTCATTGATAGATTTTCAAACAGCCTCATGGATGATCTATCCAGATGGAATCTATCACACTGTATGCCTCAATTATCTGTCTTGGTTTTTCTGGTGGATCTGTATGTTCTGATGTTCACCACGATGCTCACCACTGATGCTCAAGCTTTCATCCCTGAACACAAGGGTATAATTGTGCTTGCCAATAAGCACCTTTCTCTCCACTACCTCAGTTTCCCTTTCTTGTAAGTCTGCTGGTAACTCCACTTCATCTTGTTTCCCCAATTTCATCTAGTACCACTACATTTTCTTCCTCTCAAAATTCTCAGGGCTGTTCATAGGTTCAATACCAAAACTCATAGGTGTCAATCTCTTCATTCTTTAGCCGTTTCAATCATGTTACTTAGTAACTCCATTGAATGAGGACGCTGATGTGATTGGGAGGTGACAGATTATACCTGTTGTAGTAGGGTCTTGACCACTGCATAGTTGATGTTAGTGATCTCGGGGTAGTCAGGTCATTATACGGAAAGCCTGACCGCGAACCATTGTAGCATAACCACGCTCCATGCAGTATAAAGACCCCTTCCATATTTCTCTAAACCGAGCAGACGCATTGGGTGTCGTATAGAAGACTAAATTCCTGCCCCTACCGTTACTGTTAATTTATATTTTGCATATGCGCATTTCGACCACTTATGTTTCATCGGTGCAGATCAAACCAAAACATTTGGAAGTCCATTCACCGAAAAACGTGTAAAAGCTGATAGGGAACAAATTACCAAAAGGATCTAAATAGAAAAGCAAAATTTAAGCTAAGGACAGAGCTTTGCATGAGGGAGATACTACTTAGTTTCAAACAAAATTTTGTGAAATTTGATATTGCAAGATTCAATAAAGTCGGTTTTCGGGTAAAAACCGAAGTACTGACTACTGGGTTGGTGAATACCCTCTGGGACTAACAGTCCACCAGCAGAGGCATCAATCCAGTGGTAAAAAAGAAAAGAGAAATAGGAGAAATGATATTACAATAACCTCGTTCTATTTCTCTTTTCCAGCGTACCCAAACAGTGTAATTACAAATAAAATTCAACATTGTATTATCACAAAAAATGAATAAGGCTATCCATATCTTTATGGCTATAGTTACTATGCAACAAACAGGTAACTTGAGAAACTTTCGGTTTTCCCAGTAATTTTCAAACAACTTTATTCTTTTTGAAATGATTTACATATGCTCCCCAGTTCAAACATGTGTTTAGATGTATGGTATGAAATCCGCAGATACCGAGCGCATTCGCGGAGTCTGCATATAAAAAGACACAAATGTGTAAAACAATATGAATGCAAATATTTCAAGTTTCAGTCTTCCAAATAAATAAAGTACTAATCTACAATGTTAATCCAAATCAAAGAAGCTCCATAATGTCAGTGTTACATGCAAAAATATAAAAAATGCGAATAAGTAATATGAATTTATCATTAAAGCAATTCCAAATTTAGACCAGGATTGGGCTAAAAGCACTGCCTTCAAGTAAATGTTAAGCGGAATTCAATGGAATAAAAAAGATAACAGGAAACACCAATGTCTATATATACATACTATACAGGAAGATATGTAAATGAATGCTTAAAACTCCTTAACTTTAAATGTATATAGAGATCACAATGCCAAATATGACATTAACAGGTTGGGAGAACGGAAAACGTCAGATCGCTGGGATAGTTGAATTTCAACTTACCACATTTATTTACGTTCGTTGCTTGAATGTCATAGTATGATCGTATTACCATAAAAACCAATATTTCGAGAATCTCTCAAATTAATGTTACCTTCACTGACAAATATACAGAATAATGAATACTCTATGATAACTTATAACATTTAATAACAGAAATATTTCGATACGTTAACACGGAGTTTATTTTCGTTAGTAAAAAAATAACCATGAAATTTCCGTTTCAGGAAAGATAACTCTTCCTAAACTAGAACAGAAATTTAAACGTAAACATTGCTCATGTTTTCATGGACTATTGTACAAATTATCAATGTTCAGACAAATCAATTATAGTTCAAAACAATCTTTCGAAAAGTCCTAAACAACTCAAAACTTATATTCACAAATAATTCTGTATAAGGTATACATAATAACCCAAATCAAATTCTTACCCCCTCTTGTCTAAATAATTGGTACCCGAAATTTCCGCTTTATTTATAAAAAATAAGTAGTAACAACATATAAATATGCAGAAAATGTTCAATGTGCCGAGGCCTTCACCTCCTATAGGCACTTAAAAAGACAAATTATTACAATAGAAATATCAATGTAGATGAACGTATGAATTAGCAAAAACGTTTTTTCACAACTATTTTCACCCTTTTAGGGGATGGTTTTTCTATAGAATTGTCCTCTACCCAAGTGATTGGTCTCCTCAATTTTCTTCAAAGTTCTTCAAATTTAGGTTTTTATTCCTTAATTGTCTTTCTAAGAATCGTAGCACGTTATCCTTTTCCTCAATAATCATATTTTGTTTGTTTTCCACACGTGTCTAATTGTCTACAAGACTGAACTGCTCAGAAGCATATATATACCCTTTTGTATGTTAAACTCGGCCTTCAAGCTTTTGAAATCTTGGAAGTTTTCATCTGTCTGTATCTTTCCTTACAATTATCAAATTCGTTAGTTTCTATTTCTATTGTTTTCATGTCCTTTGCAGATTTCAATCAATCAATCACAAGTACAATCAATCCTATATTTTTATAACAAGGGTTTTCTGCGGCGACATGAAATTTTATCATCTTCTGTATGAACAATTATGTAAAGAAGAACTTCAATCAGGATTGATATAAGATGTTCTTGATCCTATAAGTCTATTTAGTGAAAACAGAGAAATCTTTACCGGAAAACTTACAAGTCCAAAACATCTAGGGAAACCTTGGTTTGACTATGACTGAATATGCCATGAAAAAACGTGAAAGGGCAGTACAAAGATTTTTAAAACAGTCTTGGCAATTTCCGCTTTTTGCGCAAAAGATCGAAGCACCTTTAAAAAGGAAGTCGCACGTCTTGACGCAACTTTGTTTCCAAACTAAACTGCCATACCCCTCTTAACAAAGTTTGGAATGTGGTACAGAAAATAAAAGATAACTAGATTTGCAATTGCAAGCAATAGCCGATTTAACCCCCAGACAACAAATTTGACGATTCCATCTTGTTCGCAGAATCAAAATCTACCTAGAAATCAATTTTCGTTTAATTCCGACCAAGTTGAAATTTTGGAGCCATTTTGAAAATTTTAAACGCATATTTTGGTGGTCCAACTTTGTGCAAAGTTTGAAATGATTCCATTCAGCAATATCAAAATAGAGTGACATGAAAATAGGAATGCTAATGTCCATCACATAAAAAACGGACAAGATGTTTTAACATCTGAAAAAAATAAAGCAAATAAAATTACAGAAAGTTTTGAAGAACATTCTTCCTCTAAGAATTTAGTTCATTGATTGATGTTTAACGCCAACTTCAACAATAGTTCAGCCATATTGTTGCGAGAACCGTTAAGTGATTGATTGATTGATTTTTTACGCCGAGTTCACATTGACATATTTTTTTCCATGTAAATAGTGTAAAATACTAAGAGTCAATTTTTAATATTTTACGATTTTCTTTAAAGCTAACAAGATTGTCGCCGAATGGGAATCAGAACGCCAAACACCAATTCACTGAACCTGAATAAATGTGGCAAGTGCAGATTTCAATGTGTTTACACAATAAAAGTGCAGTACAAGTGCGGATAACAATACAAATATGGACACAATGATATAATCTTCAAGAAATTAAGTACCTATCTGGCAGGCTCTTTTACAACTTATCATTTAGAGTCTACATAACAAATTTGAAACCAATCCCTCCAATAGAAGTTTAGAAAAATGCAAAGAAAAAAATCATGTTTCACTACATTTCATAACTAAGACCATATTTCATCAGACAGGAAGTACACATTTGACAGAACTCATATGATATTCCTGGCAACTAATCATATAGAGCCTGCATACAAATTTTGAAATCAATCCCTCTCGTACAAGCAGAGAAAGATGCAACGCAAACTTAATGTTTTACTACATTTCGTACTAAGTTCACATTTCGTCAAATAGGCAGTACACATCTGACAGGACTCCTTACAATTATTCCAATAGAGACTGCATACCAAATTTGAAATCAGTCCCTCTTGTGTGAGCTGTTGAGTTACTTCTCAGTGTGGTCGACATTTTTTCTAGTGGTTTCCACCTGCTTTGTCTTTTTCCCTCATGTACTTTGGCTCTTGACAATTCTGTTTGGTAATTTTTTACCCCCATATATAGAAAAGATATGTAGCGTTTGGATACTTTTGTCAATAGGTATGCAAATCTGAAAAAAGTGTGCAAATACTACATACGAATTGAGTGCAGCTGCATTCGTGTGATAACTAAGTGGTAGAAATCGATATTTTGAAGGGCTTTTCGATTAATAATCTTTAAATAAAACTATATCTGCACTAATTTTCTTTCAAAGATTTGGATAAAATGGGTAGTGTCATCCAGAATATGTTCTGTCAGATCTAGTGAACGGTACCTTTACTTTTGAACTTGAAGCATAATGATGTACATTATCATCTCATTTCCGAATATCATGGCGGTGGTTAGAGAAATACCGTGTTATGAAGGGGTAGTCAAATTATTATACTAAGCTCAATGCTATTTAAAGACCCCTTCCATATCTCTTTATAATTGATTAGGTTAGTCGTGCAGAAGGTTAAATTTCCTGCCCTTACTCACTTCTTCCCTTTTCTATAGGCAATAAGAACTCCTTGAGTTTTCAATCCACCTCTATTACTTTTACTCGTAAAATATTTGATTGATTGCTTGATGTTTTACGCCAACTTCAGCAATATTTCAGCTATATTTTGGACAGAACTGTTAAGTAAGTTGAACAATTATAATAAATATATAAAATATCAATATAAAACCATTAAAGCTTTATACAAGTAAGACAAGAGTGTAAAATATAAAAATATAAAAAACATTATAGGAGAAATGACAGTTGATTGACTTGTCGTCTTGACTTGGTTGAAATACTGCTCACTGGACGTCAAAACTTAATCAATTTCAAGTGTAATTAATTGATCTGTACTGAACAGACATAAGTTGTCTAAATGGCCATGTGCAGAAAATAAATTCACAGTAACGTCAGCATTTTGCCTTCTATTACCAAAGGGCCGATGCCCCTGCTGGTGGACTGTTATTCCCCAATGATATTCACCACCCCACTTCTATGCTGGTCCGGAAGCCGATCAGCAATAATTGAATTAAAGAATTTTTTAAACATAGGAGTATCTCCCTCGTGCATAGCTCTTTC
The DNA here is from genome assembly GCA_002080025.1 of Modiolus philippinarum. Taxonomy (NCBI): domain Eukaryota; kingdom Metazoa; phylum Mollusca; class Bivalvia; order Mytilida; family Modiolidae; genus Modiolus; species Modiolus philippinarum. The sequence continues at coordinate 21,770 of MJUU01065919.1, forward strand.
CTTGGTTGATTTTCGCTTTTCTGTTTAGATCCTGCTGGTAATTTGTTCTCTTGCAGATTTTAGACATTTATTGATTTATGGATTTCCAACTGCTTTGATTTGATCTGCAACGAAGAGACATTAGTTGTTGAAATGAATTCACAGTAACTTCGGTAGTTTGTTAGTCATTGAATAAAAGTGTACAAACCAGCAGCCATGCCGTTTCACGCTTCTTCTGTCCTTCATGCGGAAGTGGAATCGCTCATTCAAGAGTTCGGCACAATTTAAACATGAAAAAGATTCAGAAAAAAATTCGACGAGGCAAATAAATTGAATGCTTACAAGTTGCAACGAAGTTTGTTGATGTCATGCTAGGATTTTTTCCGGATTATAGGCAAAAAGTTTACATTCAATTCAAAAGAAGAGAAAGAATTCCTCTTGATTTTGGAAAAAGGTCAAAGTCACTGTGACCGAACAAAGGATTGAAAATTTCATAAAAATTTGGTTTCCGAACGATAACTCAAAGTGTATATCCAATTTTAATAGCTCAGATATGTTGTTTTGTACTAGGAAAAGAAGAAAGAAGAGAAAGTAGGTCAAAGGTCAGGGTCACAGTGGCAAGGAAGGTTTTGAAAAGGAGTATGTAAGTTATTTCACTAGCAGATATGTTATGATCTTGTTTGACTATTTTGATCTTATCACGGTCTTGATAGGCTTTAACACATTTTTTTTAGACTGTGTAATGTATTTAGTGGTATTTAAAGATAACTGATTTCAAGGACGATCAAGACGTGTTAAGATAACCTAGGATCAAAAAACATCCACTTTGTTAATTGCGCTCAGGAACGATCAAAACGAGTTATGATTATTTTGTCTGATCTAGACAGACGTCTTGAACGCAGTTATCTTGTTTGATCTTGAAAAACTCAATGCAATTGTCTTGAAATACGACTGAATATCTTACACAGTCTTAACAAAATTGCATTAAGCCTGTGAGGGTCGTGATAAGACCAAAATGGCCAAACAAGATCATGACATATCTGCTAGTATTTGTATGGAAAGAGCTTTAACTCGCCCCGAAAATAAAGTTCAGTAAATTTGCATCAAATTTACGATTTACTATTCCTTGTATATTATGAAATTATATATTGCACATAACGCAAAACTTTTATAAAAACTTAGCAAAAACACCTTTTTTACAACATATTTTGATTGAGAACCCATTGAGCGCATGCTTGTGCCATAAAGTTTGATTCTTTAAAAGCTGTAAATTTTGATGGGGCATAATATACTAAAGTATGTCTTGACACAGTAATTACCTCTAAGCAAAATATATACCTCCAGATTACCTTCTATCATGAGTTTTCACTACATATGATTAAAGTAAATGTGATGTACGACATAATATGTACAAGAAAAGAAGTTTTTCGTCAAAACTGAACTTTCTTATTGAACAAACTATGTTTTAAAAATGAAATGCAATTATAAGTTACACTTACACCTGACTTCTTAAATTAGGTCATATGTGGGACCAAATAGGCCCTTACCGTATATGCCTCTTTTAGAAAAAATTGGTTTCCGGAACTCATAAAGTTTACATCCAATTCAAATGAAACTTGGATATATTGTTAGGTATGAAAAAAAGAAGAGCCCTATCAATTTTGGATAATGTATGTCTAAGGTCAAGGTCACTAGTTAAAAAGATTGAAACTGTATAAAAATTTGGTTTCTGGGAGATAACAAATAGTTTACATCCCTTCAAAGAAACTTGGGGATTGTTGCTTAGGTTTCTGGGAAAAAAAACGAGATAGAAGTTCTAGGAATTCAGAAGATGTAATGTGAATTGAGTCTCAGTGACAGGAAGCCACTGAAATAAAAGAATCATATTATTTATGAATTTGTGGATTCATATGCAGAAATAATTTCTTTCTTGCCACAGCATTTTTTTTTGCCTTTCTTAACTATATACTTCACATAGCAACATTCAAACCAAATGTATTTCAACATTATAAATAAATATAACTATGTATATTTCCATCTATCTATAATTAAGATTTGAGGTAACCTAAATGTTTTTCTTTCTTAAAGTTGAGTTTTAAGTAAGGTTTTAATAAATGAAATAAATCTCTTAATCAAGAGGAATTTTTATTTGTTTTATTTTTACTTGATGAATAATGAAATCTGTTTTTGTAGAATTGTTTAATAACTGTTAAATACAGAATACACAGCCTTCATAAATCATTCTTATATTAAAAGTCATTGCATGGTCTGCTACTTCTTAATGTAGCCGGACTTTTTCACACTCAACTGTTTGTATACTTTCCATCAATATATTTGTACTAATGTACCTTAATATTGCACTATATTAATGTTGTAATACATATATATCTTCCATTTATACATATATGCATACGAGTTCGGATGACTAAGTGATCATGGGTTTGTTCAGTGGCATGGATATCAGGTGCACTCAGTGACTTGGAAATATCAAAGCTAGTGTGAACGATAAAGCTAAGCCTTTTAGAGTCAAAAACCATGTCTGTGGTAATCAGAAACTATTCTTCTGGAATTTCAGAATTATCAACTGCATTTTATTATAGTTTTATCAAGAAATGTCCAAATTTTTTGCTTCATCTGAGTATCTGTCCATCATATTCATCATCTGAGTATCTGTCCATCATATTCATACAATTAATATTTTACTTCTTATTGTGTGGCAATCATTTGAATTCCCACTCATATCATTACTGCATTTTCTAGAAGGTAAGTTCATATTCCATCGCAGCTTTCCCGTGTAAGATATCTGCATGTAATCCATGCTCCAAAATGAATTTTGGCTGAAATGATCAAATCCATGACATTCGATACCAATTGACTGGTCATATTCATGTCGAAACCAAAGTATCATTTATGTGAAAACAAGTGATATAAAGAAATCAAATACAAACAAAATCTTGATTAAACATTCAATATTTTCATATTGGTAAGTTATATATATAGTTACATCAGTTGAGCATGTTCCGTAATCATAAAATTAGAAAGAAAAAATTAAAGATATGTCTTTATTTTATGTCATTGTAAATGTAAAAACCTGTTACTTCAACTAGATACAACGATCGAAATAATTGAAGGCAAAACTGTCCGCTCCTTCTGCAGTTTTATTAATCGTGGTGTCCAACATATATAATTGATGTTAGGTTGAACATTTATGATGAAAGAAAATTGCATGCGACCTTGTCTTCAATGTTCACTCTTACACGGGAAACAACCATATATCGAAAAAAAATAATAGCACTTATTATATATGTTTTCTCATTATTTCAGACTTGTATATTTACTACAGCTATCCGCCGTGCGCGGTCCCGGCTTATGAATAGGCCCGAAGCATCCTCTGAGCTTGGAGTATGAGTCTTCCTAACAGAGGACCCCGAGGGAACCCCGGGATATAGAAATAGGACCTAGTATCTCCGGCTTGCGGGGTGTGACCCCTCCTAAACGGAGACTGACCCCGAAGGTCCCGGGATATAGAAATATGACCCATTCCGTGGTTGTGCGAGATTAATAAATACACAACCCATCTTTCGGATGGGATGTAAACTCAGCTCCACGTGTTGGAAGAAATGCCACGCTTCCTGCACGTTAAAGAACCCTTGTAGCAAGCTCTTTTTGGGATGGTCAGAAGGTGATCGGCTACAAGGCTGAATTCCCCGCCCTTGACGATTTCACCCTACTTTCCCAGTGGCAGTCAGAATTTCACGTCCCATGGCCCTTTCCATACCCGAAAGTGATTATTAATAAACTTGTTCTCGTCTTGATATTGCTGAGTAGACGTTAAACAATATTCAATCAATCAATCACTACAGCTATAGCTGTTATGGATCAAGTAAAAAGGGACATGGGAACAATTCCTGATGTTGCTCTTCAAATAAAAGGCCTTAGTCATGAAAAAAATATCTCTGATTCGATAATAAAGCAAACCTTTTTTTCAATTAAAGATTAAACTCCCCTTAAAGCTCATCTTGAGGATTTTAAAAAGGGTAAAGCGTCGCCAAAAAGAAAGACATCAGAAGCAATATTGCTCTCAGCTACCTTATCATAGGAAGATAAAACGTAAAAAAATAAAACAGCTCTCTAAAAAACAGAATTGTCAAATACAGATGAAACATTAAACAAACGCCTTATCATTTGATAAAGACTTTGCTGAAACAAGCACATATACACCGATAAAAAAAAATCCAAGCCAAGCCAAGAAGAATACGAAGATGTTCCATAAGTGACTTTACTAGTAGAGCATATGCAGAAGCAGAAATTAAATTTATGTGAATCTGATAATTGATGATTGATGACTTAGAGACAATAATTGCATGAAAAGATTGATTGATTGATTGATTACTTTGAGTTTAATGTCCAGTGATCAATATTTAAGCTATATCAGGACAAGTACAAGTTAAACAATTGCAAAAAATATAACTAAAAGAAGAAAGAAACAAAAGATGGAGGGGATAACCGGGTTTTGATTGTCACTGGGGAAAAGGAGAAATCGGTAGGGGCAGGAAAATTAGCAATTTATACGAGTCGCAGTGACTCTGCTCTCTTTTTGGCTTTTCTATTTAGATGTTATTGGTTATTTGTTCTCTATCAGTTTTACACCTATTTCGGTTTATGGACTTCCAAACATTTTGATTTTTTCTGCACTGAAGAGACATAAGTTGTCGAAATGCGCATATGCAGAACCAAAATTCAAAGTAACCTCGGTGTTTTGTTATTTAGACAATATAGAAGGGATCTTTTTACTGACTTGCACCGGAATAGGTTTTCAAGGGCTCCGGCTACTGAGCCTGGCGCGTCTCCAGTTGGTGGATAGGGGAATGCCCAGTCTACGCGAGGTATTCAGGTCATAATGCGGAAAGCCTGACAGCGAACCATTGTAGAAAATTTGTTTGGAGAAATGTCACGCTCCATGCAGTATAAAGACCCCTTCTATATTTCTCTAAGGAGAGCAGACGCATTGGGTGTCGTATTGAAGGCTTAATTTCCTACCCCTACCCATTTCTCCCATTTTCCAGTGGCAATCAGAAGTCGTTGCCCCGGTTGTCCCTTTCACCTTTACTTCTTTCTTCTTTTACTCTCAATTTATTTGAATTGACTAACTTGTTCTCGTCCTTACATAGCTGAAATATTGCTCATTGGACTAAGTAATAAATCAATCTTTTTACTGCATGGAGCGTGGCGTTTCTCCACACAGTTTGGCTACAATGGTTCGCAGTCAGACTTTCCGTATTATGACTTGACTACTTTGCATAGACAGTCAATTCCCCTGTCTACAAATGCGGATGCACCCGGCAGCTCTGTAGCCGGAGCCCCTGAAAACCGATTCAGGTGCTGCGTGCATTAAAAAAAATAAAACATGATTTTGTCAACTGACTTTCTGCATTCTTGTTTGATATTGCTGGACTGTACTTATTGTGATAATCTGTTTTGATTTTATTCCAATAACTATCAAAGATAGTTAAACTTTGTTTTTGAGTACTTAATTTTTTCATACTTGTTTCATTTTAAAAAGTAGATACGTGACATATTTGAATCATGTTTTTCATTCTATCTTTTAATTAATAACGTGTTTTAGCTCACCTGTACTAAAAGGCCATGAGCTATTGCCATCACCTTGAGTCCGTGGTCCGTCAACAATTTCATTTTTTCATCTGAAAAGACTAGGCCAAATGAAACCAGACTTGGTCTGAATAATTGCAAGGGTACGGCTTCTCAAAAATATGCCGCCGTGCGCGGTCCCGGCTGAAGAATAGGCCCGCAGCATCCTCTGAGCTTGGAGTATGAGCCATCCTAACAGAGGACCCCGAGGGAACCCCGGGATATAGAAATAGGACCCAGAATCTCCGGCTTGCGGGGTGTGACCCCTCCTAAACGGAGGATGACCCCGAGGGTCCCGGGATATAGAAATAGGACCCATTCCGTGGTTGTGCGGGATTAATAAATACACAACCCATCTTTCGGATGGGATGTAAACTCAGGTCCACGTGTTGGAAGAAATGCCACGCTTCCTGCACGTTAAAGAACCCTTGTAGCAAGCTCTCTTTGGGGTGGTCCGTAGGTGATCGGCTACAAGGCTAAATTCCCCGCCCTTGACGATTTCACCCTACTTTCCAGTGGCAGTCAGAATTTCCCGTCCCATGGCCATTTCCATACCCCAAAGTGATTATTTATCAACAAACTTGTTCTCGTCTTGATATAGCTGAAATATTGCTGAGTAGACGTTAAACAATATTCAATCAATCAATCAATCTCAAAAATATGTTTTGATTTTTTTTTAGACAACCGAACAAACAACGTGTCTTTGCTAAACGAGAACATAGGGGTTAAAATGCAATTTTTTTTAGTCAAAATATCTTCATGGTATATTTTGGCCATTTTAACATCATATTCATAAATATAAAAAAACGAGATACATGAGCATGTGAGCTGTTAAAAGGGATGAATTTAAAATCTAAAATATGACATAAAGTTAAAAAAAACACATGGCAAAATAAAAGAGTAGAAACAATAAAATTAATTGTTTCTACTCTTTTATTTTGCCATGAGTTTTTTGTGCTTTATGAGGTTTTTATTGTTTCTACTCTTATATATAATCTCATGTCCAAGTACACCATATTTCAAAAAAATAAAGAGCATACATCTCTAACACGGGGGATTGTTTTACTGACTCCACACTGCATTAAAAGACAAACACTCCTGTATTAAATATTTTATGAAAGGATATGGAGTAAATGAACATGAGAGCATAACTCCAACTGCAATAATTTCAATGAGCTCTATGGCCATTTCGGAAATTTATTCCTCATCAGCAGCACTAGAACCAAACATAGGAAATCCATCATTGCAAAATATGTTTAAAATGCATAAAACCAAACGAAATTCGAATAATCAGTACTATCAAATATGGCTAAGGACAAAACTGCGATGTAGGGAGTTAAACCTTAGGTTTTAGAATTTACATATTAAATTTAAATAATAGTAATTGAACAAAGGGTACACATGAGATATATTATCATGTCCAAGTACACCATGTCTTAAAAAATAGAGCATACATCTCTAACACGGGGAATTGTTTTACCGACTCCACACTGCATTTAAACCTGAATAAGGAGGATTGCATGGTTTACTTTTGTACTATATACTATATAAATAAACTCTGACAGAAAAATTTATATTTTTTTTCCGTAATTAAAAAAGTTGCTCATTAAATGTCTATGTTATTTTATTTTCTTAAGCTACAGATTGCCACTGGGAAAGGGAAAAAATGGGTAGGGGCAGGAAATTTAGTCATCTACACGAGACCCACTGACTGCTCTCCCTAGAAAATATAGAAGAGGTCTTGGTACTGCATGGAGCGTGGCGTTTGCCCAGATTTTGGCTACAATGCTTCGTGGTCAGGCTTCCCGTATTTTGATCTGATTATCACACATAAACAGGGAAATCAATTATTCACCAACTTGGGACGCCGCCGACAGATTTGTAGCCGGAGCTTGTGAAAACCGATTCAGGTGCCAAGTGGGCATAAAGAAAACGTTGATTAAAGCCAATAAAAGATATTACTGGTACAGAATGTACCGCCACATAGAACATTGGTGCATTAAATGTTACAATTTGTTTTTAAATGCATCCCCGCCGAAAAGGAGCATTGACTACGATGAAGTTACATGTATATAATGTCGAGGCAATACTTGAAAGAGTGGCTATGGACATGAAGAGTCCCTTATCCATTACCAAAAAAGGAAAATAAAGTCTCATGGTGATAGATGGAAACAGTACCTTTAGAAGCCCAAGAGACAGCACAAGCCACCGGGGTTATAACTCATTTTGATTGATTGATTAGTTATAGTTCTCGTCCAGTGAGCAATATTTCAGCAATAGACAGGAGGACAGGTTAATCTGTTGAAATAAAATTTAAGTAAAAGAGGATAGATATCAAGGAGTAAAGATCAAAGGGGGCAAAGTTTTGCTTGTCACTGGAGCAATGGCTGGGAAGAGGAAATTTAGCCTTCTGTGCAACTCCTTAGTGAGTCTACTCTTGTGCAGAAATTATAGAAGGGGTCTTTATACTGCACGGAGCGTAGCGTTTCTCCATACAGTTTGTGTACAATAGAGTGCGACCAGGCTTTCCGTATTATTACCTGACTACCCCGCACAGACAGGGCATTCGTCTATCCACCACTTGGGGAAGCGCCCCGTAGCTCTGTAGACTGGGCCCTGAAAACCAAATAAGGTTCCGAGTAACTCATTTTTGGTTTTTCAACATATTTGATTGATGGTCTTCCAAACGTTTAGATTTTATCTGCACTGAAGAGACATAAGTTGTCGAAATGCGCATATGCAGAAAATAAATTCAGTTACTTCGGTATTTAGTTATTTTGGAGTACCCATTGATGTACATTCCGATCAGTTTTCAAATTTTGAGTCCATTTTTTTTAGCGGAATGTGCTCAATACTTGCTATTGAAAAACACAAGTTTTATAGCTACACATCCCCAATCTAATGGGATGGTGAAGAAATTGGGCCAAACCTTATAGAATATGTTGGCGAAATTGGGACGAGTTTTTCCTCCCCTAATGGCTGATAGATCCTCCTCCCACGAATTAACTGGAAAACATGTATCTCCCCTGACTTTGAAATTTTTCACTCTATCAAATGTTCAAGTTTTTTTCTTATATCTGTTAAACATCAACCAGTCATGATATTCCTTCGACATATGGCAAACAGTTGCATAAACATAAGTGCAGATCAGTTTTAGTGGTGTTTAATGACCATGCCCCTGCAGTCATGCTCCGCTGCCTTTGAAATTAGGAGATTGTTGCATTTTTATCAAATGTTTCAGTTGTATCTTGCGTGTTTTACATCAGTCATGGTAACAAATTGATATTGGGTATCAGCAGCAGTACAGATCAGTTTCCGCAGCATCTTATGTATATGCCGCTGCAGTCATGCTCCACTGACTTTGAAGTTTTCCTTTGCACTGTTTATCATGATAACTTATTTATATTTGGTATGCATTTCTTGTCTTGACATCAATGCTCTTCATGCTTTCATGTAATCAGAAATAATTTAGGATTTATTATAGCCATTTAGATTTATCTTGTATATTTTTCATTATAATATGTTACATTTATTAATATGTGGCATTTTTAACTATTTGGATGAAAATTTTAACGTCGGGTGGAACAGTTATCTGTTTACAGATTTCCGACCGAACTGTTTCATGCGCAAAATAATTACGCAGTGCGACGTTATTCAACTTCAACCCGTGTACCCTTTTTATAGGCAAGATTTTTTTTGTTTACATGAGATTGTTTATATAAGTTAATAAAACAGTTATTTCATGTCCCGTTTCAGGAAAATGCAAAACTATTATCCCTCGTTGATGGAAATGCCTCATTTCCATCACCTCGGGACAATAGTTATTGCCGTTTCCTTCAAGGGCACGAAATAACTGTTTACTGATACTGTTACATAACCATTGCGAATCACCACTGTTGATACTATTTCTTATTCCGCGCTTGTTATCATTTTTAATATAAACAAATAAAAAATATTATAATATGATTTATATTAATGCAATATGGTGTTATTTTTGTTGTTTATCATATCATTAGTTTCAGTCCCTTTGTTGCCAGATTAAACAAAAAAAAAGATTTTTTATACCAGTTTATTTTCTTTATCTATGATACAAAAATGAATTTAAAACATCTATTAAATTTTATGATAAACAATATTGTTTTATTTACTACAGGATGCAACACTGCCATCTTTGTTAAAATTTGTACACAGATGATTGGGAAATTGTTATTCTTTCTTACTTAATGACTCAGAAAAATTTGTAAATACTTTTATTAGTTTTAGTTTGATTGTTGATGCATATAATTGCATTAAATATGTTTTTCCCCTTTTTTGTTTCTGGTGTTGCCATTGTCCTTGGATTGTTCGCTTTTGGATTGACGGTTCGGTTCTCACTTACTTAAATACCTTACCTGATTGTTTCTACCTTTCACATTTCAGATTGTTTAATCCATAGCAGAAGCTATTTTTTCCATTCATATTTCATAAATGTATATTTTTTATACATTTATACGGTATTTTCTCATGTTATTTTTAATCAATGTATGTTTTTCTCTCATGATCTTTGAGAGATAATTGCAGAAATTGTCCTACTTTTCTGTGGATTTTTAATGTGCAGGATAAAGACTTTATGATGGTTGTTTGTTTGAAATTAAATATAACTCATCAAATTACAAGTATTTCAAAATTGTGATATAGCAACAAACATTGAATTGATATACCTTACATTTTTTTTAAATACAATTAAACTGTTATATTCATATATTTAAGAAAATTTAGTACAATTTGTATAGTATTAGTATAAATGTCATAATCTATTTCATGATAACAATTTTTTTTATATTTAGATAAAAACTGCACTTTATTCAATTTTATGTGAATTTGAAAATATTACCTACAAATTATGAAATGTCATCTTCCAAGTTATTTATTATTTGTTAATTATCATTATCACTTATTGTCCCGAAAAGCCACATACTCAGTTGTTTAGATTATTGTTTGTTTATGGTTTATGGTGATTATTATAACCTGGCAATTTTCTTTACAGGAAGACATTACCTGTTGTCTAACAAAGGAGTGCACAAGTACTTTGGGAATATATTCACCTATACCACCTTTGGGAAAACTAGAGTTGGACTGCAAAAGCGTTCTTGCTTCAACTGCAAAAAATCATTTCCAAGCAGCCAGAATTAAAACGTCACCAATGCAAGGGAAAATTTGAATGCCAAAAATGTCATATGATGTATACATCAGGACAACGGCTTCTCTCACTCAAGTGTAAACACTGTACAGGATGTGACAGTAGTTGATATGGGAAAAAGCCGTAAGTTTTTGAAAACATGTTTTCAAAAACCTACGGCTTTTTCCCATATCAACTACTATCTACGGGACTAACGAGAATAAACAAACATGTAAGATTTGTTATTCACTACAGTTGAGACGGGCTAGATTCTTAGTTCACTCACATTTTTTACGTTGCTTGCGGTTTAAGCATCTCATAAGTAAAACAAAAATCTTATAGGTTTTACTCTTTTTCCAACACTCAAGACTCTTGTTTAACCTGTTTAAGACACTGCTTATAAACTCTATCATTTTTTATATAAGAAAGAAAAATAATAATCCAGTAATAAAAAATGTTTAGAGGAACACAGTTCTGTGATCGATACGAGTATTGTAACTTTTTACTAGATACTCCTATAGTGTCTCCACCAAATGGTCAACAACAAACAAAAACGGATTACAAATTTAGCATAAATGATAAGGCTTCGTTTTATGACTGGTATAATGGGTATTTTTTAATCAAGTTTAAAGTAGATAAACTAGCTGACGGACCAGCACCGAACAACGACACAGTATCTGTTATTTCAGATGTAACAAATTTTCTTAGTCAAATTT
>MJUU01065922.1:7778-18227 GCA_002080025.1 Modiolus philippinarum
AAAAAAAAATATGTGTCTTTGACATTTTCAGGAAATTTACCAAAGTTGGAACCGGAACCAAAATTCCAAAAGCTTATTGCAAATCTGTAGACTATATGTAACAATTCTGCAAAAAGATTTGATCCCTAAATCCAAAAATGTAGGAGGAGTTTGCGTCACATGCCACATATGTCTAATCCACATCTTTGAGTCTTTGTTAAAATTGACATCATGGGGCCTCTTGTTTGCACCAAGACCAATATCAAAAATCCGAAAGCTTATTGCGCATCTACAGACTATATGCAACAATTCTGTAACAAAATTAAATCCCTAAATCCATAAATGTAGGAGGAGTTTGTGTCACATGCCACATGTGTAAAAATTGACATCATGGGCCTCTTGTTTGCACCAAGACCAATATCAAAAATCCGAAAGCTTATTGCGCATCTGCAGACTATATGCAACAATTCTACAACAAAATTAAATCCCTAAATCCAAAAATGTAGGAGGAGTTTGAGTCACAAGAAAAGTGTGACGGACGGACGGACGGACGGACAGACGGAGGGTATAACATTATCCCCGATCTTTCTTCGAAAGTGCGGGGATAAAAAGATATATCGCAGTATAATTTTATTTATCATTTCACGTCCTCGTGAAACTAACCCTACCTTTAACCTTACACTGACCCTTATCCTATACTCAACAAAACCTTAACCCTAACCAAAGCCTACAATACTGTGGTAAATGTGAAAAAGTCGCCACCCTAATATATTGGGTCTGAAAAAGAAACCCTAGTACACTCACCCTAACCTATCTTTAACTCCAATGTTACTTTAGGAGACCCTGTTCCTAACAATATCCCATAACCCTAATCCAACCTTCTAAAAAGGCCTTTTCTATATCTCGCATTAGAACACAATCCTTTACTTATCTCTGACTTAAGGGGACCTTTTTTTCCACGTATGTCGACCCGTCGACCTGTCGGCATGTAATATGACCTTCGATTTGAATGATATGATATTTCGGCTTTTGTTATTTTAAATCTTTTTTTTTAATATATGTCGACCTGTCGTCCTGTCGACCTGTCGGTGTACAATATAACCTTGAATTTTCTATTTCCATATTCCACTCTTTTTAATTTTTAGTCTGCATAGTAATCAAAAGTATTTGGAAACTTGAATTATCTAAGTTTTAAGAAATTATGTACAAAACTAAGGAGTATCTACCCCGTGCAAAGCACTGTCCTTAGCTATTATGACAGGTTCTAATTGAGATCTTACTTATTTGGTCTGCCGTGAACCGATTTACAAATGGACTATTTAGGTCTTATTTTTAACTTGATCCGATAATAAAATACAGAGGTTACTGAGGATTTTTTCCTACGTATTGCCATTTCGACAACTTGTTCTTCTTCCATGCAGATCAAAATAAAACAAATGGAAGCCCATAAATCAAAATGTGTAAATGGAGGTTGTTAAGAGTCCAAGTCGATGAGACAAAGACAAATCAAGTGGAAACCATCGGAAAAATTGTAAACCGAAATGTTCCTGACTTGGTACTGGTATTTCCACAGAAATGGTGAGTTAAACCGGGTTAATCGCACGCAAAACCTCCCCTCTCATTTCGGCAGTTTCCGGTATCAACAGCAAAGAAAAAAAAATGGAATTTCAAGGTCGTAGACAGTTGAAAGAACCAAAAGGACAAATATCAGCTAAGGATAGACTGAAATATTTTACTGGTCAACCATCTCGTGTTGGCAATAATAGAAATTTAGGACTGTTAATTTCAAGTTTTCTCTTTCATATCCCTGTTTCCTGGTTAGTAATACACAACTGTTTGTGGACTCCTGTAATTGGAAGCATGTTCTAGTATATCGTATCAGCCAAGAACATATACGCCAAAAACATAGGCAGAAAGTTACTGAGAAAATATTCTTTTCATGAGATTCAAAATTGTGCATACAATATGAAATTGTCAAATAAATTACATTTAAGATATGCTGTAACATTTCATACAATTTTATAGTATATGTGACATTTATAAGACAAGATTTTAAAAGTAAATAAAACATAAATCAGAGATATTCGAGATTTATGATATTTAATGGCACATTTAATTGAACACTGATTTTCCATTTCACCATAACTTTATCCAAAAAAGCGACAGATTTGATTGACTGTTGCAGATTGTTTCTTCCTTTCTTCTTTTCATCTCATTCTTCTTTTTTTATTTCTTCTTGTAGTAACATTACAAACGTATAATTATTGTCTTTGTATAATTACAATTACTCTTTTGTTCACTTATCAAATGGTCAAATGCATTCAAATGTGTTTATTTAATTATTTTTCCCATTTTTGAATTCAAGTTGTAATATTGTATGTTGTTTTTTTTACATTGATGCTATGATATGTTATAAATTGTTATGTTGTACATTGTAGGGAGAGGGCTTTTAGTAATGTTGTACTAACTTATGCCCAATCCCTTTGCTTATTCTTTTGAGCAATAAGATATATCTAATTCAATTTCATTAAAAATAAATTTTCTCTTCATCAATGATAATTTTTGTTGAAACTTAAGTCATTTAGCTTTCTTAAAATATTGCTATGGTTTGACAAGAAAGTCTTCATACCACTGTGGCCTACTCTTCTCCAGAAATACCAAAAAATATATATATATTATCCGTGATTTAAATCAAATTTTATCTTGTATTGCTGATATTATTAGATTTTAATAAATTCGAAAATATTAAATGCACGGAAAAGGTATAAGTTGGCAAAGGAGAACTTAACTATAATTCTAGTATTTTGTCGCTTTATGTTCGTGTATCGAAAATATAAAAGGCATTTCCATTTCATCCTTCAAGCAAACATTCTTGCACACCAGTTTTTCAACATTTCAGGTATTTTACGGTATTTTATCGATGTATTTGGTAAAATTGTACTTAGCTGCTCAATAACTCCCTTTTATAACTTCTTAGAAAGTCACTCAGCTTATCAATCCCCGAAAAATAGTTGGATAGCTCTTTATCCGTCAGATTGTCAACTTTACCAAACGATTTCCTCTTTTTTGGATTAACATTGCCCTTTTCACTGTGAGGTTCTATATATCATGACGTATATCATACTGTAAAGTCTTAAACAGACATTTTGAGAGATACCTGTCCTTTCGATGTGGCAGAGGTGATATACTGACGTAGGAACAGCTACGCATCTGTGATTCACACCGTTTGTAAAGCAAATCAGATGTGGATTCTTAAAAATTCCACCAAAAATCAAAATATTTTCTTCACACGTTCTTTCGCAGCATAAAAAACATTTAATTTTTTCCGCATAGTAACTATACTCCACATTCCCTACTCAAAGTAAGATTACATCTACTAATCAAACAATGTTACTTTTGTAAAAATGGTAGATGCAGGGGATAGAACCTGGAAAATCTTATTTTTATCAAGGACCACATAGATTCAAAAACCATTATCAATAACATACGGGAATTTTTGTATTTTTGTATCTAGAATTTCAGCCGAAAACCACAATTTCGAAGGTCGATATAAATTGTACTATTTTGGAGCCGAATTAATTCAAATCATTGAAAAAAGAAGCAAACGCAAATTCCTCAGTTCCTTAATTTCACATTGCGATATATTGATGCGTTTTTATAGTCAATACCCCATATTTCAGTGAGTACTTACATCTTATATATAGTGAGTTGGAAAATGAAGACATTACGACATTACATCAACTGGTACGATTCGCACGCGTCTGATCTACTCTTGACGACTTTAATGAACGTAACCTTACTATCCCATCCAAACTATTACAACAAGGTTACAGATTTCATAGATTGATAAACACATTTAAGAAGTTTTATTGAAGATATGAACATTTGGTATCTAAGTATAATGCGACTCGGAAACAGCTTATAACTAAAGACATTTCTCATCCTCGTTTTTACGGAAATGTTGTTAAAAGTCAAAAAATGAAAAAAAAAAATCCAGAAAAACTGGGACGTAACTTACATTCTTTACGTAATAGGGGATACTGACCGGATATTCTTCATGATTCCGTTAAATTAGCTTTGGGATCCAATAACCTGAAGATTTTACAATTATACTGGCCTCTCACTGATACTGCCGATGTCTACTGAAATCAATGATGATTCTTTACCAAACCCTTTGGGAAGTTTTGAATTTGATTATTATTCCGTAGTGCGACAGTGTTACCAGCAGACTAGGCTCCTTGAGCTAGCCGGCAGTTTAGCGGCGAGCACTCCCCGACCCATCTTTCTAAATTACGTTTTGTCTATTCTTTCCTTTTCAAGATTGTGGTCTTAGAGTTAGTGGTCTACATGTATAGAGTTTTATTTGTATGTTTATTATACTATAGGGAAACGGGACTGAGAAAGGGGAGGTTTTTGGTACCTATAAACCGGTTTAACCCTACCGCTGGCTGTTGCCAGTGCCGGTACCAAGTCCGGCTATCCCGAGTTCCTATCGTTATCTAAGTTTGCCTTTTGTCATTTTATTGTTTTTCTTGTGCAGTTCCCTGGTTGATTGTGACATGTGAGTGTAATGTTCGGCCATTGTAAGTGTTTCCTGTTATCTTCCTTTCATTAATTATGAAAACAAATTCACATATATGTATCTTTATATTAACAATTTTCAATCGATGCCAGTGATTGAATGACAAAAATATACAATTCTTTAAGAGTAAACAGTAAGTTTTGATATGCTGTACAGATATTTCAATGGGTGACCTGTCATCAGCAGCATTAGAATCAAACAATATGGAAAGCCATACTCCAAAAATTGGTTACAAGATGGTATTCAAAATCAAAAATATCGAAATAGGAGGCCAACATACCAGTGCAATGCACAAAATGAAGCCTCGGTATTTTTAAGAGTCGAGAATTTTTATTATGAAATATGGCCATGCAAAGAAATATGGTCAATCAAAAAATAATGTAAAGTTATAATAAACTTGACAAATTAAAAAAAGCAGAAATACTAAAAAAAATTCTATTAGTATTTTTGCTCTTTTTAATTTTGTTATTTGTTTTTTATAACTTACCGTTGATCTTTAGATTTTAAATTCACCACTTTTTTAACCGCTCACATGTCCTTATATCTTTATACTGTTGAAAATAATCATCACTACTATAAGGAATTTACAAATATATTGATATAGGTAATTAAATGTTGTAATTATTCTATAATGCATTTTATTCATTGTTTTTATTTTGTACGGCCTTGATATTATGTAATTTGTTTGGCCTAGTTATGTAACTTGTTTACAATAAACAAGGGTCAAGGTTATTTCACCTTAGAACATATAGAAATTTCTAGAATTTAAATTTAATATTTAACACATAGAATTTTCTTGAGGTTTTCCTTACATAATCATTCTAGTCATGTGATTGTCAGTTGATTAGAATGTTCTAGTTATATCTTGTGGATCGATTTTTTCTAGAAATAATAAATGTATTTATATGAGGTAGCCGAAAAGGGTTAAGTCAGTCAGTTTAATAAGTTTATACAGGATTAATTAGTTTATATAGGATTATCACGCACATCTTTCGTATTGGAAATCGACATCAATTATTGTGAATCTATTATCAACTATTTAGTGAGGATTATAAGGATTATTCTATTGGACATTTATTGGTGGAATTAAGTGAACTATTTATTTGGATATTTACTTGGACTTCATTATTGTCAGATAAGTCATATATTGTATACTTAATTGCGTAAAATCATTATTTTTGTCTTATTAAAAGTTAATTTTGAGCCAATTTTGTTTTATCTTTGCCGACTTCAATTTATTGGTCGTTTCTGCCACATAACAGAAATTGGGGACTCGTCCGGGATCTTCGAAATTGTGAAAAAAAAGAAATTATTGTATTTTTGTTAAAAAGAAAAATTTTTAAAAGTAAACAAAAATTTTTTCTAGATGTCATTTGATCCAGAACAATTCATGTCTACATGTCAGGTGGAGAATTTTGAGAAGCTTAAAAAGGATGAGTTGATTATATAAGAAAACATTTGAAATTAAACGTCAAATCTACAATGAGAAAATTTGAAATTAAAAATGTGATTGCAAATTATTTGGTTGAAGAAGATTATTTTGATAAATCTGGTTTGGCGACTTTTGGCATTCAAACACCTGATTTGGAAATTAAAAAATTAGAAATTCAAATGGAATTAGAAATAAGAAAATTAGAATTGGAAAGAGAAAGAGAAGAAAGAGAAAGACAAAAAGAAGAAAGAGCTTTTCAATTAGAAATGAAAAAATTGGAATTAGCTGAAAAAAATCAACACCTTTCTCAGAATTCTCAGACATTTGATGTTGCTAAAACATCAGGTTGGTCCCTCCTTTTCAAGAAAAGGATGTTGACAAATATTTTCTGCATTTTGAGAAAATAGCTGAAAATTTAAAGTGGCCAAAACATGATTGGTCAATGTTATTACAGAGTGTGTTAATTGGTAAAGCCAGGGAAATTTACACTCAGTTATCAGTAGAACAGGCTTCAGATTATGACACTGTAAAAGAGTTAATTCTTAAAGCCTATGAACTGGTCCCTGAAGCTTACCGCCAAAAATTTAGGAATGCAGAATAACAGAGTGACCAAACCTATGTAGAGTTTGCTAGAACAAAAGAGCAACTATTTGATCGTTGGTGTTCATTAAAGAAAATAAATAACAATCATGAGAAATTGCGTCAGCTAGTTTCAATTGAAGAATTTAAGAGATGTATTAGTACTGACATTAAAACTTTTATTGATGAACAAAAAGCTGAAACTCTGGAAATTGCTGCATGTTTAGCTGATGATTTTTCACTTACACATAAAACACAATTTTTTAATAAACCACAGAAATTTTTCAGAAATCAAAATAATTCCACAAATTTTTCACCCAAACCTTCAAATGATGTAAATAGTAGGCAACGTCCAGTAAATAGCTCGTCCAAGTCCTATCCTCCCTCCCAGTCAAAGAGACCATTTAAGTCGATTTCGTGTAATTATTGTAAGAAGGAAGGCCATTTGATATCTGACTGCTTTAGGTTAAAGCAACGGAAGGAGAGTGAAGTTAAACCCAGTGGTTTTGTTGAGTCGTCACAATGTTTGCCTCATTTTGATACAGATGTGCATAGCTCTTTTTCTGAGGTGAAGTTAGTAAGGTCGAGGTCAAATCCCCATCTATTTCCATTATGGAGATTTTCGAACCATTTATTAGTGATGGTTTTGTGTCGCTTTCAAGTGATTTTTGTAATTCTACCTCTATTCGAATTTTAAGAGATACTGGAGCTTCACAGTCTCTTTTGTTGGCGGAAACCCTGCCGTTTGATGATATTTCTAGTACTGGTAGAAATGTTCTTATTAAAGAGGTAGATTCTAGTGGTTATACTGCTATTCCTCTCCATAATGTTTATTTGTCTTCAGATATTGTTTCTGGACCTGTGACCTAAGGTATCAAGTCATCATTGCCCTTTGAAGGTGTTCAACTTCTTCTTGGTAATGATTTAGCTGGGGATAAAGTTCAAAGAAATCCTATTGTGACAGACAAGCCTTCTTTTGATCAAGTTCCTGATTCTGCTGAACAGGAGTTTTCTTAGTTGTAGCCAGCCTGTGCAGTTACTCGTGCTATGAAAAAGAAATATGTAGAAGCTCAGAAAGTTGATGAAAATAGCACTGATAGTTTTGATTTGTCGGATACATTAATGAGTCAGCTTGGTGATGTTGGTGTTAAAACAAGCAAGCCCTTAGAGTTTTCTGATAGTTCATTGGTTCAAGGTGATGGTTTTTCTATGTCTACGTTCAGCAGTGAGCAACATAAAGACCCTGAAATTTCATGTCTTTTCAACAGGGCTGTTGATGAAAGTGAATCTTTGCAAGAACCTGTCACTTATTTTACTAAGAATGGTATTCTTATGCGTAAATGGAGACCTTCTGATGTATCTGCTGATGCAGAGTGGGAAGTAAAGTATCAGATTGTAGTGCCAAAGGTGTATAGAGCTGAGATATTAAGCATAGCCCATGATACTTCCTTGTCAGGACACTAAGGTATTAATAAGACTTACAACAAAATTTTAAATTATTTTTATTGGCCAAATCTTAGAAAAGATGTCTCCAATTACTGCAAGTCTTGTCATACATGTCAGTTAGTAGGGAAACCAAACCAAGTTATTCCAAAAGCGCCTCTCCAACCAGGAACCTTTTAGTAGAATATTAATAGATTGTGTAGGTCCTCTACCAAAAACTAAATCTGGTAATCAGTACATGTTAACTATCATGTGTGCATCCACAAGGTTCCCTGAAGCCATTCCTTTAAGAAATATGAAGACTAAGACCATAGTTAGAGCTTTAACTAAATTTTTTACTTTGTTCGGCCTACCTAAATCTATTCAATCAGATCAAGGTTCAAACTTTATGTCAGGTATTTTTCAGCAAGTTATGTATGAATTAGGCATTAAACAGTACAGATCATCTGCATATCACCCTGAAAGTCAAGGCGCCTTAGAGCGATTTCATCAAACCTTAAAAAATATGATGCGGACCTATTGTTTTGATACAGAGAAAGATTGGGATGAAGGAATTTCTTTTCTTTTATTTGCTGTAAGAGAAGCAGTCCAGGAATCATTAGGTTTTAGTCCATTTGAATTAGTTTTTGGACATACAGTTAGGGGTCCACTCAATCTTTTAAGCGAGAAAATTTTGTCTGATGAAAAAGACCATTTAAATCTCCTTGATTATGTTTCAGACTTTCGCACTAAACTTGTAAAAGCTTGTGAACTAGCCAATAAAAATCTTAAATCCAGTCAAGAATCTATGAAAGCCAAGTATGACCAAAATTCTGTTAAACGTAATTGTAGCATTGTAGCTCTTTCACGTCCTTGTTTTGTCTTTGTTTTTATTTGTTACCGTTTTTTCCATGTCTTTGGACTTCGATTTTTGTAGTCATCGCTTCCCTTGTTCCTTTGGTATTCTACTGCCGTTGTTTTTGACCCTGGTGATAAAGTACTTGTTTTACTTCCTGTTCCTGGAAAGCCACTTGAAGCCAGATATTTTGGTCCATATATTGCTGAAAAGAAAATCAGTGATTTAAATTATATTATTAAAACACCTGACAGACGTAGACATAATAGGTTGTGTCATGTAAACATGATAAAACCTTATACAGATAGAAATAGCACAAATATTGTACATTCTGTAAATATAGTTAGTGTTGACCCTGACATTGCTGAAAATGACTTTTGTGAAAAGATTGATTCGCCATCTATCACACCGGAGCTGGAAAATTCACAGATTCTACAAGATTTAGATTCGAAACTTCAACATTTGTCAGTGATTCAAAAGGAACAATTGAAACAGTTGCTCCATGAATTTGAACATTTGTTTCCGGACATTCCAACACGAACTGATAAAATATTTCATGATGTTGATGTTGGTGATTCAGTGCCGATAAAACAGCATCCATATCGACTGAATCCGATCAAACAAAAGAACTTGCATGATGAAATTCAGTATTTGTTAAAAAATGACTTTATTGAACCTAGCAAAAGCAATTGGAGCTCGCCTTGTATTCTAGTGCCAAAACCTGATGGAACCTATCGTATGTGTACGGACTATAGAAAACTAAACAGTGTTACAGAAACTGACTCTTTTCCAATTCCACGCATTGATGACTGTATTGACAAAATTGGAAATGCTAAATACATTACAAAAATTGACTTATTAAAAGGATTTTATCAAGTTCCTCTTACAAAGCGTGCAAAAGAACTTTCCGCTTTTGTTACTCCGGATGGACTATTCCAATACAAAGTGATGGCTTGTGGCATGAAAAATTCGCCGGCAACTTTTCAGCGTCTAATCAACAGTGTTATTTCTGGAATTGACGGTTGTGAAGCATACATTGATGACATTCTTAAATATAGTGACACTTGGGAAGAACATCTTCAGATACTTCGAACTTTTTTTGAACTTTTAAGCAGTGCTATGCTAACAGTCAACCTCTCCAAGAGTGAATTTGGATGTGCTTATGTTAATTATTTAGGACATGTTGTAGGTCAGGGTCAGGTAAAACCTATTGGTGCTAAAATTAGTGCTATTTCTAGTTTTCCTAAACCTGAGAATAAGAAACAATTGATGCGTTTTCTGGGAATGGCTGGATATTATAGAAAATTTTGTCAAAACTTTTCTTCAATTAGCGAGCCTTTGACTAAACTATTGAGAAAAAATGTAAAGTTTATTTGGTCTAAAAGTTGTGATGAGTCATTCGAAGGCCTAAAAGCCATCCTAGAAAGTGCGCCAGTTTTAGCAACACCTTATTTTGATTGTCAATAGGGATTCCTATGGGAACAAACTGTGCGCCGCTTTTAGCTGACCTTTTCCTCTACTCGTACGAGGCCAAGTTTTTACAAGGGCTTTTTCAAAGAAAACAAAAACATTTAGCCCAGTCCTTTAATTTCAGCTTCC
>MJUU01065931.1:0-16522 GCA_002080025.1 Modiolus philippinarum
CCCCCCCCCCCCCCCGAAAATCAAATGGTCCGTGCCTTACGGGGAGATAATCGACAAACGTTTGTCACTTATAGGCGTTTCTAAATACACTTTTTATTACCTTGAAGTGATCTGTATATCAAAAAGCAAAACTAGTCGTTTTCTTCCAATAAATTCAAGATCTGCATCAGGCAGAAAAAAAACTTGTAAAATAAACACATTGTCCACTTAAATGCCAAACAAAAAGAAAAAAAAATAAAACAGTTTGACAAGATAAGCGTTTTTTTTTAGAAAATGATCAGGATACATGATTCCCTCCAACTAACCGCAGTGTACAAGTAAATGCAAAAAAAATCGACTTTTGTGTATATGTTATAGGGAATCTGTGTAATTAGGGATTACGTGTAATCACTGAGAAAAAAAGGATTGCACGGAATCCGTGGCCGATTAAGGGAATATAAGAAATCCCTAAAAGTCGTAGGAATTACATGTAATCCCTGATTTTTTTAACATTTTTACACGTTTTCCCTGACGGTCAATAATTGTTGTTGTTATACATTAAGTAAAATGGGGCATTATCTTTTGATGAAAAATGGCATTGTCAACACAAATAAAGAATATTTGAATGATTTATTGAGATTCTTAAATCTGCATTTTACTTACAAGAGTAAGCAATAATTATGTCAAAACTTAAGAACAGCTATGTTATCAACAATAATGTTAAATGATGCCCATATACGGTCATCCTAGGAAAAATTCGAACCCTGAAAAACTTTATTTAGGGTACCGCCTTAAAACTATTGTGGCTAAGTTTGGTTTTATTGGCATGAATATTCAGAGATGACGTTTGAATATGCTTTCCACTGGTGACCATTGTAGATAAAGCAAGAAAAATAAGGGATTTCATGTCTGTAATCACTGGTAAATTTTAAGCATTACAAATAACAAATAACCAAAAGGGTCTAAATAGAAAAGCCAAAATTCAGGTAAGGACAGAGCTATTCATGAGGGAGATACTCCTTAGTTTTAAACAAATTTTGTAAAATTTAGATATTGCAAGTTTCAATAAAATCGGTCTTCGAGTCAGCACCGAAGTACTGACTACTGGGTTGGTGAATACCCTCGGGAACTAACAGTTCACCAGCAGAAGCATCGGCCCAGTGGTAATAAATAACAAAGTACCATTGTAACATGTATCAATTTTTCAATCCTAAGTAAAATGTTCTATTTTTAGGTCAGAGACGAAGGGTGTACTAATACCTCCTGTTTTAGTAGATATGAATGAAGATGGTGTAAATGATATGTTAATGTGTGGATATGATGGCACGATGATTTTATATGATGGCGAAACACTTGATATTATATGGCAAACAAAGTTTGACGGCGTAGAAACCTACAGGTAAGTTAATTTTCGGTTCCTTCGTTAGTTGTCTAAAGTTTTAATTAGTGTGTTTGTTGTGTAACATATTCAAGGGGCAGGGTGGGGGCAATTCTGATGACCATTTAATAATATCACCGTTCAAGTGTTCTGGGATCAAGCAGCAAGTCTGAATAGTGGTATGTCAATCAGAACGGTGATATTTGCTTTATCTGGTATAAGCTGAAGATTTTTCTTGTACATGTATACCATCGGATCAATCGTGCAATAGCTATGCTATTTTTAGTAACAATCTTTCTGCTTTTGTATGCGGTGTATTACCATCTTAGTTGCAACGATGTGTTAAAAATCGTACCAATACAAAAACTCAATTACTAAGTAGAAAATTTAATGTAGAGGAATATGAGAAAGAACGCTTGAAATTACCGAAAAACTTGAAAACTCATTGAATTTTATTGTCGCCATCACGATTTGGTTTAATGTTAGTCTCACAGTTTGGCCGAATATGGCATTAAACGATCGGAATGGGCTGTTTCCGGTTTCGCTTTACAGTTGACTTATATTTTCCTTTTTATCTATGTAAGACAGGAGACGCTTGCACTGTCGGTCTCTTTCTTAATTGGTCATGTGACCATGTTGAAGTATGCTCTTTATTTTTCTTAGATATTGTGTACTTGTACATGAGATAATTTTTTATGTGTACACTTTGTTAAATTACTAACATCGAAATTTATGTAAACTCTAAAACCTTAGGATTAACTCCCTCCGTCGTAGTATATTTAATATTACTGATTATTCGGATTTCATTTGGTTTTATGCATTTTAAACATTAAAATACTGCAGTTAGTGCAATGTTCATTTCATCTATATCCTTTTAAAAAAATATATATTTGCTAATACATGTAACTGCTATATGAATTATAATACCCGAATGATACTAACGTTCCTGGCACTTAAAATTACTACACTACTATTATTGTATTCTTATGCCACTTATGAAGCAAAGAGACTGGGTCAAAATGTCCTTGGTGACCCACCATTTAGAAGTATGTTGATCATGTTTATATCCCATCCAACAAGACGGCCAACGGACAGTTTAATTAAGTACAGCAATATATAGCTTGGCAAAATTTGAATTTTTAATTATTGCACTTTCGAAATGGAATTAGTCACGATAGCCATCAATCAAGTTCTAGGCTTTTTGGCTGGTGAATACCCTCGCGAAAAATAATACACCATCTACCTAGATATAATAATAATCTTATATAATATACTGATACACCTCCTTCAGCTTCGTACTAAAATCTTTTGATATATACTCTTGGTCATAAATATGGAATATT
The DNA here is from genome assembly GCA_002080025.1 of Modiolus philippinarum. Taxonomy (NCBI): domain Eukaryota; kingdom Metazoa; phylum Mollusca; class Bivalvia; order Mytilida; family Modiolidae; genus Modiolus; species Modiolus philippinarum. Next base: position 2,701 of record MJUU01065931.1, read on the forward strand.
TTTTGTTGAGAATGCCCGAGATATTTAAATGCTATTTGTTTCCAAAAATTCATTTTTTTACTTTAAAATCAATTAAACTATCACTTATATCATTCGTGTACACGATAGACATCGAAATTCGTATTTCTTGGGAAATATTTGTTCACAAGATATTTGATTTAAAAAATATCCAATTTTCACCAAAGAGTGGGTTTCAGAACGGTTTGAGCGAGTGGTTAAGACAGATTCGTAGAATCAGACTTTCTTACTTCACAGTTAGAAAACAATGTTTAAAGCCAAATAATATACTTTCATTCACAAATTTTTGTGCATAATACTTCCAAACTTTAAATTTTGGCTCAGAAAATACGAATATTCTATATTTATGCCCAACCGTAAAAATTGACGAGGACGAACATTTGAAAACTAAGCTTTATGACAAACGTGATGATTTTTACTTCCCAATCGTGAACTTTCACTTACGGAGCAGCAATATACCTATATGTACATCTCCAGCCTATGGAGTGTACATTTCAGTTGATTCGTTACTGTCGAGAATGTAGTTTATACAGTGATTATTTTTATAGAGCAAAAACACTGTCCCAAAAGCTGCTAAGTCAGGGATTTCTTCATTCTTTGTTACTTTCAACCCATCAGAAATTATTTGGCCGTCATGACATCATTGACAGATACGAGGCGTCTATGTCCCAAATGGAAACTTACGTTTTCAGCTAGATTTGACATTACCGGGTTTGACTCCTTATAAACCGGTTTTGACTCTTGACATAACCGGTTTTGCCTCTTGACCTTGGATTGACTTACTGATAATGTGACGGGTGTCGCTCAGCAGAGCCGGACACACTTACCCGTCCTGGTGTCACACCCGGCTTTCATTGGAGTTCATACTATGAGTGCTTTAGTTCTTACTGTCGTCTTTTTATTTCCTCGCCTTGTGGCTGTCTCTCGTCCTTTTTGATGTCTTTGTTTCCGTATGATGCCGTTTTTGCCATGTCTTTGGACTTTGATTTTTGTGACCATTACTTCCCATAATCCTTTGGTATTCTACTGCTGTTTCTTAATTACTTGTTACATTTCAGCTTTTGAATATTTGTTGTTTAACGATATTAGAAATGTTTTGGTTTGATCTACACTGAATAAACATAAGCGCGGAAGTGGTCATCTACAGAGACTTACTACGGTACATTGTCGTTTATTTCTACCTAGCGGCTGGTGCCTTTGCTGATTAACTTTAAGTTATTCATCAACCCTGTCGTCAATTTGAAGCGTTTCGTCTCATATTCTTTGTGAAGTACTTGTCGTGTTTGTGATAAACAGCTTTCAAAATCTCACAAGTTTTGTGTCCATTAAAAAAAGTGTTTTGACCAAATCTACTAACACGGTTTCCTGGAGACATCTTGTATTTACCATGAGACATAAACAATTGTACATTGTTAAAGGTATCATGGTGACTTCAAGGTAAAAAGAATATTTAATATTTTGTCCATCAATATATTATATTTGGATTCTGATGTATACTTACCCCAATTGTCCTACTTTGTAAAATGTGATGCATCGAAATCCAATGATATATACTGGTAACTAATATTATCATGGTACGTAGCTACGTACATTGTAATAACGATGACGTCAAAGTACAAAAATTTGAATGAAATGAACGTGAATACCAGGAAAATATGGAACCCACGATATAATGAGAAGCTAGTATATTATACGATATGATTATATCGTTTTCTTCAGTACCCCTGCTCCTGGATATTTTAATGATGATAGTGTATTGGACTTCATGGTAAGATGGTATGTAGGGGAATGGCCAAGATTTTCTGCATCACATGTGAGTTTTAATTAATTTTTTTACTTGAATGATTAAAATAAGAATTTAGTTTTTCTGAAAAAAAAAACTATAACTATGTCTAGATAATCAACATCAACTTATCAAAAATATGAAACTTTAAACAAACAACTCAAACTAGTTAAACTAGTTATAAGCATATGTACACAACAATCAATAGCAATGACAAGGACATGGTTCCACGCTGGTGACAAACCTGGGTCTCTTTTTAGAAAGTTGGTTGAATTGTAATTACAGTTTTAAACATCTATAAGACAAAATTAATTTCTGCTTGTCAGTTGAGTGAAAATGTTACGACGAATTATTTGTAAATGTAGATGTAAATTTCCCTGTATCTGTGGTAACTGATTCCGATGTCAATTTCCACGCGTCAGTTATCTCAAAACACATTACATCTTTCAGGAACCTATTTTTAGCAATGAAATAATATATTTCAAGTGGTGAAAACATATTCAACTGTTTTGGGAGAATTAATTAAAATGTTAGTACACACGAAGCTCATTTTTTTTCATTTCTTCTTCATTCCAATAAAATTAAAAAATAATGCAAACGACATAATGAAATGAGCACGGAATTAGAATAACAAAAGAATTTCAATAACATGATTTTGACCCGATGCGTGACCTCTAGAACAACCAATGAAAATACGGCTGAAAAGTTATCTAATTATATGAAAGGCCAATGAAATAATAGCATAAAAATTATCACTAAGTGATACGAAAAATTATCTAATCGTGTAAGAAATAGATGTTTCTGCCACATCATAAGAGAATATAATATATCAAAGCCCCTTACAATCAGCAAATACGAAATTTCTTTTTAGCTCAAGCTCCCAGTTATAAACACTCCACTACAAGAAAGTATCACATACCGATATTCATGTCTTAAATGTGTTTTAAGAAATAAATCCTTAATAAGCATGGCATTAAGAGTCAGACCAAATGTGCTCTGATTACTACACAGAGAAATCAACTCTAAGGTTGATTTATATTAAGGATGGTCACTCCTCAGGTTTTTGAAACTGTCTCTGACTTTCGGAATTCTCATATTTAATCCACCAGGATGCATTAAAAAAATTTGCACACTGACCCCCACTTTTCTTTTCAAAAAAGTATGTTTGTATGAATCTTGAATAAACTTTTGACAAAATTTGATGAAATTCTTGATATATCTTCATTGTATTTCGAAGGTCGATTGCTTTAATGCAAAGTAAATGAAAAATCTAGAGGAGTGCGGTTTCCCGCTAAAATTTCTGGCACTTAAATCTCAAAAATGGGCACACTGACCTATCAATATTTTTTGCTTAAAACGATGTATGATCGATGTTCTAATAAATAAACATACTAATTCCAAAACCTTGATACTATGAACTTCAGGAGTGACCATCCTTAAGGAAATGCAAATTTCTTATGTTTCTTTATTTTCATAAAATTTTATCTTCCGAAATGCAGGTAACATGTAAGTTTGATTGCAGTCTTGTTTAAAGACAATTTCACTTAATTTCTGAGAACGCAACATACAATTTTACTGATTTTCAACTTTCGAAATTTTGCAAATAAAAATTTTGAGGTGCTACTGATCCTAATAACGGTTTCTAAGATTAAGAAAAAATTATACAAATAGTAAAGTTCGAAATAAAAAGTAAATTTGATTTTGCTGTGCAAGTGTTTAAAGAGTAACCTCTTATTACAAGTATAAGAATCGATTAATAGGAACGCCATAATAAAAAATCGTCTGAAAGGAGAAATATCATCATCCTGCATTAGAATCGAATGATACGAACACCATAAGCAAATTTTATCAGAAATAAGTTACACTTAGTAGCAAGACATATAAAAAAAGGATATCAAAGGACATTTAATTCAAAAGATAAAATCCGTATTCATACTTTAGCTTTCAGACTTCATTTACAAATCCCACCCTTGTTTTGAATGTTCTATATTTAGCGCATGTCGATGTTTTGGTTTAGATTTTGTGCAGTTATGTGTTTTTTTCATTTCCTCAATATAGAATCAAGTAATAAGTATAAAATTAAAACAAATATGGATACATTATAAATACACGTTGTATTTTTGGCGTCAACAGTAATGTTCTTTTATAAACAGAAGTATAAGATGTTCTGTGCAAAGGTTAAATGAGACTTTTTATAAATATTATACTTTTCAGAGTATGGTGGTCGATGGTAGAGATGGTACTGTACTATGGACAACTTCGTACAGCAAGTATGTTTTAGCATCTGACATGACAGTGAAAACTTCAAGTTTCAATAGAGATGTTTTTCTTGTTAGAGCTCAAGGGAGGTCGAAACCAGTTCAGAAATTCCCAATACAAGGAGGGAATGGAGTCCAGCCCGTGGTGAGTATAAATGTAAAAAAAATGATAACAGGAAACACCTACAATGGCTGAAAATTATGATTACATGCCACAATCTGCCGGGTTACTACACATGGACTACACGAATAAGACAAAAGACAAACGTAGACAAGGATAGGAACTCGGACTTGGTACCAGCACTAGCAAAGGCCAGCGGTAGGGGTGGTAGATGACTGGTATTTAAATTTGGCTGACGAATGCTTATCCTAAGGGGATCAGTGCAGTATCTTCTTAGTATCATGTCATCTTATTATGATTATTATTTAGTGGTTTTAAAAGTTGTATTGACGATTATATTCGTGAGTCTGTTTTAAGGAATATTCTTGCTTTTATTTTTTTATTCAAGAAGATTATTCGGTGTTGTTAAAACAAATTACACGATGTATACTATTTGTTATGAAATGCCCCCGTTAAAGCTTGATTTCTTGGATTTTGAATATATTATAATGTATTTTACAAGATGTCCGAATTTCAAAATTAACGTTTAAGTTTTGTTCTGTAAAGACCAAATGTAACATTTTTTTTTGTTTTGAAGCATAACTTTTAAATTCTTACATACTACCACAAATACGGTCACCGTTCATTTAAGCACAAAGACATAAATTGAAAATTGAAGATTTCACATAGAAATGATGGCGAAAATAATTATACATGTTATATGAGGATATAACTATATATTTGATTCATAGCTCATGGACAGAGAAAGGGGCGGTTTGGGTACCCATCAACCGGTTTAACCCCACCGCTGGCTGTTGTTTATGCCGGTATCAAATCCGGCTATCCCGAGTTCCTATTGTTATCTATGTTTGTCTTTTGTCATTTTATTGTTTTTCTTGTGCGGTTCCCTGGTTGATTGTTACATGTGAATGTAATGTTTGGCCATTGAAGGTGTTTCCTGTTATCTTTCCTTCATTAATTTTTACATTTTCTTTCAATCATTATATCATTTGCACATAAAAATAAAAATGAGGACNCCCCCCCCCCCCCCCCACAAAAAAAATTGTGAAACGTTCATTTCTCTATGGATATTATCTCCCTTTGTATTTTTTTCATTATATCTAGCACCAGATATACAGCTTTTGTCTTTCAGGGAGCACGATGTTCAGAAATGTTGTTATTAGAATTAAAATGCCGACCATTTGTTTCAAGGAACTTTGCTAACAGGACAACAAACGCACAAAATTTTATAAATCCATGCAAGAATCTTTGAGATATAAGACGTTAAAATTTTGGCGAGAAACAGTTCTCTCAAGACTTATCTTACAATTTCCATTAGATGTTTATGTGCCTTCAAATATATGAAAATATCATTTGAAGTTTATAGAATTTTATACATTGTCTATTTTATGCATTTTGAAGTGACCTATGACCAAGCAAATATGATGCATGTGCCAAAAAAATACACTGTTTAAATGGATAAAACCTGTGGATGTCAAATGTTTCTGAAATCTGACGTTCATACTCCCTTGATTCATCCTTTTTAATGAAATTGCTTAAAAAGAAGTAAAGAACAAAGATTTTAGTGTGCAGTGTTTCCAGATGCTAAGAAGTATCTCCCTCATGCAAAGTTCTGTCCTTAGCTTATTTTGGCTTTACATTTAGATTGTAGTGGTACTTTGTTCTCTATCAGTTTTTAAAGTTTGAGTTTATGGTCTTCCAAACATTTAGATTTTATCTGCACAGAGGAGACATAAATTGTCGAAATGCGCATAAACAGAAAGTAAATTCACAGCAACTTCCATATTTAGTTATTTCTTCAATTAGGTTTTATAGATTTAGATAGATAACTAAGTAATCATATTATGCTTATATTTAATTATTTTGTTTTCCATATAAATGTATGAAACCCTAATGAAGAAACATTAGACAAACATGACAGAAACTTTATGGTGTCTGATTGTTTTTGAATAACTAATAGCCAAGGTCATGTTGACTATATGTCTTAATCAAAAAGCACTGTATATAAGATAAAAATTGTAATAAAAAAAATGGACACAATTTGGATAATTTATAGGAAAAAAACAATTTCAAGAGCTGGACGAGATGTCGGCTCAAGCGCATTTTTAGCTTAATCACAAAAAACTTTGATATATCTAAAACATTATATTACAATTCGTAAAATGATGTTTTTTTATATTATTCTAAGGGTCAGAAATGCAGATATGACGCAATATTTGTAATTGTTTTTATATATCATATTAAGGATTGAGACTGTGCTTTAAACTCTCAAAATCTTGGAAGAAGCTGAACAGCCTATATTAAAGATTAAAGGAATAAAATGAAATGTTGACAATTATAAAAAGGAAATAAAAAGATTGTAATCTGCAGAAAGCGTGATAATCCAATGACAATGTGTTTTTAAACTTATTGTAAACTCTAAAAATGGTTTGTGAAATTACAACTACAAATACTGTTAAAAATCAAACACGGTCAGAAAGTCAGAAAAACACATTATTTAACGAGTGAAAGAAGTGATTATATGCAGTATAAAATTAAACTGTATTTGTATTGTTAGATGCGTTCTGGTAACTGCCGACAATACAACTGTCGGACAAGTCCATTTAAAAAGGCGGCGAATGGATCCGTGAATTTTACTTTTAATCACACTCTATAAGGTTTAAAAAGTTAGTGGCTGTAACTTGTATATGCAAATTCCTTTATAAAAAATCAAATTTGGTTCTAAACGTTTGAAATTACAAAATGCCGAAGTTCTTGCAATTTAGTTTCTCCATATGGCCTTTCGACACTGACACTTATTCTTCTTCAGTGTAGATGAATTAAAACATTTGGAATTCAAGAACTAATAATATATGCAAATCTGGTGCTGATAGAAAACGTTTTAAAAATACGATCTCACCTGAAAAAGAAAAATCAGCTGAGGACAGAGCTATGCAAGAGGGGGTTCTCCTTAGTTAAAACATTTTTCTTAAATTTAGATAGAAGGAAAATGTAGCTGAAAGGTAAAAGTGAGCTGAAAGCATGAATCACACCACCATCGGTCAAGTGCGAATCGATGAGATAATTATTTTAGTCTAAACCATAGATGCGATCCCGATAAAGAAATTATTACTGTAATAAAATCAATAATGTTTATACAGTAATTATATTTTTCAACAATATTGATTGACTATAATAATGATCTTGTCGATTTGCACCTGACCTATAGTGCACGGTATATATATTCTATTTTACAGGTAAAAAAGCATTCTAGACACTCATACAAACCTGAAGAAATTTGGATGAATGAAAGGTTTATAAATATTCCCGGTGCTTTATTATCTGAACAGCGACATAAACGAAACAAAAGACGGACAATTAGGATTAATGAAACACAATGTGAGATAGATGTTTCGGATACAATAGTAGAAATGTTTGCCATAGATAGGACTGTAATGAAAAATCCAATTAAATTGTTTGAAAAAGGATCAGAAAAATATTATCACAGTATGTATCAATTTTATGGCTAGAAGTTTGGGTAAACAGAAGCTTTTTTAATAGTTATTTTGTATTATAGTTACAATATTTAAAAAAAATACACCTATCTAGAATTTCCAGTTGCTTTGGGAAGATCTGCATTTAAAACGCGAAGTGTGAAATGATTATTCAAGTTGGATAGACATATTGAAATAAGGAATGTTCGAGTCGGAATACATATACCAAGTTCGAAAATCTAGCACTCCTCAAAATCCTTAGAAGTTACCAATTTTCAGTAAAAAAACGAAATTTGCCATCTGTTAACTATTAACTCCATTATAGAGTAGATATATCATTGTCATATTCTTAAATAAAAACAAATTGACAATATTAGAAAAACGCGCGAATGTCAGAATACATATTTTATAAAACTAAGGTCCTGCAAAACTCCATAACATTTGTTTGGCCCAGTTAGCCCTTAGAAGAGTATTGAAAAGAATGTGTTCAACGTCCCTCATTAGACTAAAGAAAATTTTTAAACGAAAAACCCAAAATAGGAACAGAGCTGTGGACGAGACAGATACGTTTTAGTTTAACATGTTTTTTTTCTAAAATTAATATAAGTATCCGAATGAAGTATGTGCACTTCCTTCAAAATGTAAGTTTTTGTTGTACGTTTGATTCCAATAGTGTCTGCCAGTTTTATTTGATTATTTATATCTCCAAAATGAAAAAATAAGCATTTATGGTTTTGTGTATCAGATTTCCTCCTTTCCAATTCTTTAGCTGACATGAAGCTAAGAAGAAAAGAGGTACTTACACAAAACCATACATATATTGATCACAACAGCACAGTTTTTCTTCTTCTGGTTCTCCATCTTAAATTAATCATGAGGCCGTCAACAATGGGCATACACTTATACCATATAATACATAAATGAGGCTCCTACCGCAGGTCTGGGCGGAATTTTCTTGAAAGTTGTCAAAGAAAGCTATAGCCATGTTTCCCTTGAATCTTGAAACTAAAATAAAATATCCATCAACGTGTTCTTTCAAAGACAATCGTTAATCGAACGTCAAGACAATTCACGACCACGTGGCATTCATAGACTGATTGTAGGAGTTACTTGATTAAAAAAATAGGAGCTATTGGTATTATTGTATGGAGATGGTCAAAATAATTGTTTGATTTTTAGAATATAAGAAAGCCAGAATGTTGAATTTTGAACGTGCATTTATACGAGAAATATTAACATGAAAAAGCATACAATAAATGGAAAAATATAGTTTCACGTATTTGTTATTACAAATAAATTTCACAATAAAAAACAAGTATGAAAGTATCAAAAAGTTAAAATTCATTGTCTTGAGAACAACTGCTGTTTTATTTAAATGCACTAGAATGTTGAACAGGTGATATACTTTGGCTCCAGAGTGTATAAAAAAGTAATAACAAAGCGAAAAACTCGAAACAATAGTCAGTGAGACAAAAATTGAAGATCTGGTTTCATTTGACTTTGGTATATCAATTAAACAAAAATGATATAGTTAGTACCACTTTTTTCTTATATTTAAAATCGATGGTAGTTGAAATATCTGGTGACATAGTGCATCTTTTCAGAACTGATCGACAAGCATGGAAAGGACATTCTTAAGTGTGTCATACTCAGTCCAGCAGAGAGAAATACAGGTAATACCACTTTTAGTAGAAAAAAAAAGAAAAACAAAACGCATCTCATGTATGCGAAATGCAATAAATTTATCATTACTTTACGAATATTACAGAATTATCACAGTTGAAGGCAAACATGGATTACTAAAATTAAAAAAAGGAATGTTTTTCTTTTAAGATCAGTATAGCTAAAGTTCAAATTGATCTCAAGGGTATTTAAGGAAGATAGACACTTATATTTACATCCATGAGATTTTGTTATAAACTGGGACCATTTGTATGGACACAAAATAATAATAATAATATGGCAATTGTGTGAAAAAAAACTTTACATTGCTAAAAAAATTAATATTTCTACAGGATTTATATACCATTATGCGTTGATTTTTTACCATCATTTTGGAAACGGAGCATCTGAATTTGCTATGCTAAGAAACATACGTCTAGAAGAATTAACCGTCCTTCTCCCTGCTTTTATTATATTTTTCTCTCGCGAATTTCAATCTCCAAATTAAACATGATGGTTATGCAAGTAATGGATAATGAACATTTCTTAAATGTGAAGCAAATTAACGATAAGTATACGTTTACATTGTAGGTCAAGTGAACGGATTTTTAGATAATGAAATATTTTTTAAACTCTAACTTTTTAAAACAAGATAAGTTAATGGTATTCATTTGTAAGTTTGTCTCTGTGGCAATATAATCATGTGGGAATTCTGATAAAGTATGAATTTGAGCAATTACAACTTAATTCGAACATTCAATTTATTAAGCTACAAACTAGGATTTAATATTTTTTTAATATAAACCTATTTGGAGAGGTTTAAGAATCATTTCGGTTCGGAGAATGAGTCCGATATTACCTGCAAAAAAATAGGTTACAAATTACCTAACGGATTGAACCGAAATCCATAAGGCAAAAAGAAAAAGCAGATGTAAAAAAACGAATAGTTGTAAAACGCTGGGGTCCTGGCTTAGTTCAGGCATTTAAAAAATTGTGGGTTGAGCCGTATGGTTAAAATGTTTTTTTCATGTTAGATGACATCTTCTGATAAAAAAAACATAAAACATGTCCATTTTAAGAAACAACTACAAAATAAACAATACAAGGATATGGAGTAAATGTACATGGAAAAGGTCTCTACAAATAAATGATAGAACCAAACAAAGGAACGATGCTTTAATTGTTGTTCTTCTTATTAAAGTCACTACGAGGCCTTATACATATACAGGAGCTTGACTAAAGTCTTTATACAATGGCTTTTATCAAAATTTGTTTGACTATCAAGATATAAATATTCTACACGTTTTTATTAGAAATAATGCTAGTTGATTTTGCTTACAATGAAATTTTGGTCGATTGCCACCTATAGTGAACCTTGTCCTTTCAATACCCTTTTTTTCCAAATATTTTTCAAAGTATATACTTATCCTCCATTATCAGATAGGTAGTATTATTCCTGAAAATTAGTGAAAAGACATTTACATTTTTTGTATTATGAAAATTCGTAAGTTTTAGAGTTCTTGCTTTTGGCTTGTCTCTGAACTTTGATTATGTAATCTTGTGCTTTGTTCCTTCGGTATTCTACTGCTGTTGTTAAATATTTGTAGGAGCAATCGGAGATTTGGACGGAGATGGACGGGTAGACGTCATTGTTAATATTTTAATGTTAGGATACATCCAGGATGAAAATGGCGAATTTGTTGACATTAAATCCGATTTACATTTTTACAAATTCACCCTTGAAGATACTTTAGATAGCGGAAAGTCCACACCAATTGATGTTAATATCCACAGCAGAATGTCAGATACGGTGAAGGAAAATAGTATAAAAAATCTTAAGTTTTTATCAACAATAGTGAAAAGAACAAAAAAAAATATTCTAAGCACCTGCTAAATATAGACTATGGAACCGCCAAATAAACTTTGCCTACATTTCACATTAAAGACCAATAGTCAAAGTAAGTCTTTGTGTGTGTATTGCAGACAGTAAAAAGAATTCATTCATCTGTTTAGTAAAACGCATAAATCTAACTATTTAAGTAATATTTTATTTGTGCTATACTGATAATATTTATTTATGCAGCTCTGTGGTTAACATATAAGAATTTGTTACATTTTCAGTTTATATTTTTTAACAAACTTATGCATTCATGTCAATGTACTTTTCTTATACATAAACACTGAAAAAATATGATTTCTCCAGTGCAATGAAATACAATGTTGTATTGGCATATTTTACAATAGCTAGATAAAAGGAAAATACTTTCTTTAGTAGGTCTTACCATTTAGAGAACAAAAATTCACATTCATGAACACTCAAAAATGCAGATATGTCCATGAAGCAATGTTACTAAATTTGAAGGTTACTGTTAGTTCATTCACACTACAAACATATTATTTTTTTTAAATGCAGAATATTATAAGATTGTATATGTGTGCATTGTTAAAAAATAGAAAAGGTGTATCGGTGTACCGTTTGTACGGCAGCGCTTGTATTTGGAGCTTGGGAAGTTCATTCATAATTTCGAAAAACGAATTTCAAAGAATGATTTTCTATATTTTGTTCCATCAAGATCATGAAGTTAAGTGTAGTTTCTGATGCAAATTGATTTATTGATTTGGCTTCACATCTTTACATTGTTCAATACTGTAATGGTGAATCTTTTCAAAATTTTGTCTATTAGTATATTAGAACATTATTGTTTCATACTGCAAATATAAAGAAAATTGAATTTGTGGAAAATTTTTGGTTTACCCCGGGTCTACCATCTTAAATTGGTACGGGTACAATACGGCTTTTGATACACTAGCTTACTTTGAAATTTTGGGATTTATTTTTTTGTTATTTCAAATGCTATTTTGTTTATATTGTCAATATCTCACTCCATATCCTTTCACCGTTTATTCAAGACTGGCTTTTCTCTCTCTTGCAGTGTGGAGTCCTTGGTAGAATATCTCATGACGATACGCTTTCATTCTTTTAGATTATTATCATTGTTATTTTAATTTAAGGAATGGTGTTCTTATGCTTCTGCTTATAGTGCCCACATCTCAAATTATTTTATTATGCCAAAATTTCTTGCAATTAACTAGATGAGTACCCTGCAATTGTTTACATCAGATGACTGTCTCCTGTTAGTCTTTATTTTTCGATGGGCAACGGATGACAGAGGTCGTAAGAAAACTTTGCAGGTTAATCTTATGTTTATTGAGGATCTAGTGTCCAAGGGTAGTGAAGAACATTGATGTAGTGTTGCTCGACATTTAGCAATTCACTCCGCTTCAAGGAGTATGATTTCAAAAGCATTCGATATCCTCGGGTTTTATCCATTGAAACAGAGTTAGATTTTTTTTTTTTGCATACGTGTCATAATTTCTTGGACATAAGTAACTTTAAGATGCATAAAATAAATGTAAGAAATTTTATAATATTCTAATAATATTTTCATATAATTTAAGGCACATATATAAACAGCTAAAGAAAATGGAAGGGAAACTCTAGGGAGATCTAAAGTCTTATATCTAAAAAAATTCTTGCATGGATTTTCAAAATTTTTACTCAAATTGCTCTATAAGCAAAGTTCTTCAAAACAAAAGATCAGCATTCTAATTCTAATAACAACATTTCTGACACTCGTACTCTCTGAAAACAGTGACAGGGGTCGTCTTGAGCTAACAGCGAGAGATGAGAAAAGATGAACTATATCAATATGAAAAAGAAAGGAAATGGGGTAAATGACAAGCAGACAACATCCCATATCCAGGTTAAAACGACCCAAAACAACGCATCTAGGGGTCACCGTACGGTCTTCAACACAGTGAGGAACCTCACACCATATAGCAAGCCCTAAATGGCCCCAAAAAGGTAAAAAAAGTGGATAAATCAATGGAAACAAACCACATCCAATAACCCAAATATCAAGAAACTAAAATTTTATAAGAAGACACGGACAAGCCAATCACCAACATATTCCTGACTTTGGACAGGCGCAAAAATTGCGGTAGGGTTAAACTCGTTTTCTTGGATCCAAAACCTCCCCCTATGTGTGGTGAATGGCTAAAAAATAAATACACAAAAAAAACTCACAGTAAAAATCAAGCTAGAAAAAAGTCCAACTTATCAAGACGAGTACCCTGACAATGAAGTACATAAAACATGAAGACAATATACACAGGTACTGTCCGGACAAATGCTCGCAGTTACTGACAGCTAGCTAAGGACATAATTTCCGTTGACTATGATATGAAGCCTTCTTCATATCATAGTGCTAGTTCTAGTGCTGCTGATGAGGAATTAGTTTCCGAAATGGCCATACAGCTCAATAAAATTATTGCAGTTGCAGTTAACATATGTATTATGGTCTCATGTTCATTTACTCCATACCCTTTCGTAAAATATTTAATACAGGAGTTTGTCTTTTATTGCAGTGTGGAGTTGGTAAAACAATTCCCCGTGGTAGAGATGTATGCTCTTTATTTTTCTTAGATATGGTGTACTTGTACATGA
>MJUU01065931.1:16747-46792 GCA_002080025.1 Modiolus philippinarum
TTTTTTGAAATTAAGGATTTCCTTTGTTTGGGTTCTAGTGCTGCTGATGAGGAATTAGTTTCCGAAATGGCCATACAGCTCAATAAAATTATTGCAGTTGCAGTAAACATATGTGTTATGGTCTCATGTTCATTTACTCCATACCCTTTCGTAAAATATTCTTACATATGAAACTTCAATTGAAATACTTCTAAATAGATTTGGTATAACAACGTCATCAATTATGAAAGAAGAACATGATATTGTGCAATGCCAAACACTGCCAATATGACAAATTGTTTAAATCGAGTTATGGTGTAAAACATTTAGGAGATGATCAATATTTTTGCCAACAAAACCAGAAGTAACGATTTAACAACAATGCTGTATTTATATCCTTTATGAATAAGTTTGTTCAACGGATTAATAAGTTTTGAAGGACATTTTTTTTAATTTATGCGCTTTGTAAATAATATTGCCATGGAAGTTTGGATGTGAAATGCCCTGATGTATAAGAGCCCTGCATGTAGAACCAAATTTTCTTAATAAGTCAATGTATCTATAATAAAATTCAGAGAATGTTTTTATCAATTTATGGTATCTAAACCCTTGATGCAGAAGTTTTTCAGTGAGACAAAGATTTCGCTCGTTGAAGTCAGAAACATCACTAGATACTCGTGCATATCGAACAAGTTGTGAAATGTAAGAAGGGACTAACGGCACATTCCGTCGAGATGGGGAAAATTGACTATAGGGAAGGAGAAATCATCCGTTTTATCATAAACCTTAGTGTTTAACTTTCCTTGATTTATCGTAAAATATTTAATACAGGAGTTTGTCTTTTATTGCAGTGTGGAGTTGGTAAAACAATTCCCCGTGGTAGAGATGTATGCTCTTTATTTTTCTTAGATATGGTGTACTTGTACATGAGATAATATCTCATGTGTACACTTTGTTCAATTAATATAATCTAAATTGATGTAAATTCTAAAACCGAAGGATTAACTCCCTCCATCGTAGTTTTGTCCTTAGCTATATTCGATATTGCTGATTATTTGGATTCGTTTGGTTTTATGCATTTTAAACATTTTTTGAAATTAAGGATTTCCTTTGTTTGGGTTCTAGTGCTGCTGATGAGGAATTAGTTTCCGAAATGGCCATACAGCTCAATAAAATTATTGCAGTTGCAGTTAACATATGTGTTATGGTCTCATGTTCATTTACTCCATACCATTTCGTAAAATATTCTTACATATGAAACTTCAATTGAAATACTTCTAAATAGATTTGGTATAACAACGTCATCAATTATGAAAGAAGAACATGATATTGTGCAATGCCAAACACTGCCAATATGACAAATTGTTTAAATCGAGTTATGGTGTAAAACATTTAGGAGATGATCAATATTTTTGCCAACAAAACCAGAAGTAACGATTTAACAACAATGCTGTATTTATATCCTTTATGAATAAGTTCGTTCAACGGATTAATAAGTTTTGAGGGACATTTTTTTAATTTATGCGCTTTGTAAATAATATTGCCATGGAAGTTTGGATGTGAAATGCCCTGATGTATAAGAGCCCTGCATTTAGAACCAAATTTTCTTAATAAGTCAATGTATCTATAATAAAATTCAGAGAATGTTTTTATCAATTTATGGTATCTAAACCCTTGATGCAGAAGTTTTTCAGTGAGACAAAGATTTCGCTCGTTGAAGTCAGAAACATCACTAGATACTCGTGCATATCGAACAAGTTGTGAAATGTAAGAAGGGGCTAACGGCACATTCCGTCGAGATGGGGAAAATTGACTACAGGGAAGGAGAAATCACCCCTTTTATCATAAACCTTAGTGTTTAACTTTCCTTGATTTATTGATATATCAAGATAAAGAAAAGGAGTATAATCACTGCTGCTATTTGATTTATTTAAAGTAAGTTCTGCGGGATAAATTTCATCTGTAAATTTAGAAAATCCAGGATTGTTTAAAGCCAAAATATCGTCCAAATATCTATATGTATTGTTAAATTTATCCACTAAATGCTGTTTAGAAGGGTCTTTTTGAATTTTGTCCATGAATTGTGACTTATTGTGAATTGTGATATATGCCTTGTTTTATTGCTTGGTTCTAGCATGTATTTGTACAGACAGCGTGAAGTCTGAAAAAAAGATTCCCCATGCGAGAAATGTATGCTCTGCTCTCTTTTTACTTCATATATGGTATACTTGATCTTGAGGGATAGGCCTAATGATGTTATCTTCTACTTTAAAATTTTGAAATTATGTGTTTTTTTTTTTTTTTTTTGGTAATTTCTAAATGTTACTCTGGTCGTCTGTTTAACGTACCCATATGGTGAATAAAAGGATATGGAGTAAATGCACATAAGATAAAGTCTCTACAAATACATGGTAAAAACAAGCAAAGGAACAACGCTTTATTGTTGTTCTTCATCTTGAAGTCACATATTCTATAATTCCATATGTCAATATTCTATAATACCAGGTGATACGACAATCGATTAGCACCCTGTGTTTGCATGTATGTTGTATCTGCTCACTAGCTGAGGACACTAGTGCGTTTGTCTGGCAACGGATGACAGTGATTGTAAGAGCGGTTTTCCAGTTAAGTTTGTGTTTGTGATCCCGCATACATCAGCTAAATAAGACATGTATTTGAAATCTTGCAATATCTAAATTTATGATTTTTTTTTCAACACTTAGGAGTATCTCCTTCCTGCATAGCTCAGTCCTCAGCATGCTCAGATAATTATGACTTTTCCTTTTAGAACTATTATTTATTTGTTCTCTATCATGTTTGACCAATATTTTAGTTATGGATTTCCAAATGTTTTGATTTGATCTGTACTGAAGGGACATAAGTTTTTGAAATGCGCATATGCAGAAACTAAATTGTCAGTAACCTCTGTATTTTGTTATTAAACACACTGATACCAATTTTACTGCATCGATCAAAGTTTTTATTTGTTTTATAGATATTATTTGCTTTTTAAGATTTCATTGTACGTTTTAGACGGACGGTTCGGTTCTCAGCTACTTTTCTTACGCACGAGATGATGAATGCATGGCAGGGGACCCCTATCCTACAGAAACTATCGATCTCTTTTTTTTCTCAGTTTATTTGAACATTTTCATTTAATTCTCAGAGTTTCTTTTAACAGATTATAAAACATTGATTTTAGTATGCTATGCGTCTTTGTACCTTTAACTCGGATATGCTTATGCTCATACATCTGCTATGAAAGACTTTTCTGATAGTTCCGTTGTTTGCAATAATCCGCAACCTTGCATATTTAGTCGAGATGAGACATAATATAATGAGGGGCATACTTATTGAAATAAAGCACTCGTCCAGTACAAGTTTCAATTAAAAAAAAAGTTTGGTCAGTTTAATCAATTTAACAATGGATTATATGTAAACCTTTGTCGTATTTTACATCTGTGTAGATAAATTGATACCATTTAAACAGAAACATGTACAGACTACATCTTTTATTCACTGAATGGTGTGAAAAATATGGCTGACCTATTTTAGTTGAATAAGGCCTTTTAAAAGTAAAAAAATTTCTTGTCTATTCAATTCAGAATTTTTTTTTCTCAACACGCATATTTGTTTGAGAACTGACAGGAAGTTAATATTTTAAATTAAAACGCAGTACTGAAATTAATTTATCGTTGATTGCATTACGTAGTTAGACCAAATATAATACGGCTTTAGAAATCAGAGTGGAATCCTAATCCAGCGAATCTAGAAAATGGCAATGGCAAATTCTTTACAGACAGGACAAGTTGCTCTTACATGTCAGTTATGTATAGAAACAAACAAGATCAAATGGTATTGTTTAAAATGTGAATATTATTTATGTGAAAAATGTAAGGATTTACATCTTAAAGTGAAATCTGATGACAAACATGACATAGTTAAACAGGAAGACATCGCTACATACAAAATTAGGGTTCCAGAAGAAACAAGATCTTCACAAAAATGCCGAATCCACAAAGAGCTATTCTGTTATGCGTTTTGCAAGACATGTAATGAGCCAATTTGCACGAAATGTATTTCAAATGTTCACATTGATCACGAGACCAGCCATGATAAAAGAAGGAAAAATCTAAATCTAATGAGAGCTGGATTTCAAATTCAGAGGCAATACATCACTAACTTGCCGAGTGTTTATGATATTGTCTGTTTGAACAATTTAGAAGAAAAATCCATGTTGTTATACAACAATGATAAACAGATTGTTAAGAAAGCAACTTTAAAGAAAAATTCCATTCGTATGGACCAGGGCCGAACTTGTTATAAGAAGGGCCGTCCTTTGACTATAAATAAGATGGCTTTAACCGCATCAAAGGATTGTATGTTTGCAGCTTTTGGTGAAAGTGTGGTCTTCACTATTCCAAAGACTACAGGCAATCTCGACGAATCTATATATAGTGTTGCGCCGTTAATAATTACATCAATTCACATACTTAATGACGAAAGTATAGTAATAGGGGCCAGAGAAAGTGGACCAGCTTTTCAGCCAAGGGCTGAGAAAAAGGTAATAGTACTTACAACGGACGGAACACAGAAAATGGTTCACCAATTTGACTGTAATAACCAGGCATTGTTTACTGTCCCATATAGAATTTCTTCAAATACGAATAGAAGCCTTTGCGTCATAGACTGTATTTCTGCAAACGGCAATGGAAGACTTGTTATCTTGAAACAGACAGGGGAACTCCTGGCAATCTACAAGGGTAATTGCGAACATAAAAACGAGGTAGTCCCATTCCATCCTGTAGCATTAGTGACGACTAAAAATGACGCAATCGTCGTAGCAGACGATGATCATCACATGTTCCACGTGGTAAATTATCATGGACATTGCTTGAAGTTACAAGATACCAAATATTTTGAAATTTATTTTCCAATATGCTTAGACATAGACAATGAAGGCCTTTTATATGTTGGATGTGGTAGAAATCGGAAAATTAACGAAAATGCAAAAGTCTCAATTTTAGGAGTTGAAGGTTTCTAGAAAATTAAGGTTCGCTTTCTTTACATTAATATGTTATATTTATTCAATAGGGTCTGTTAGTCTCATCATGTGTTTCACGAGAATCCACGATAAACAGGCAATTCAAAAACTCTTCCCGCCAAAACATGACGTCTGAGCATTATGACGTTCAAACTTTTGATTGAAACGTCATATATTTTTGTTTAAAATGTTATTTCCGGGTACGAGACTTACCATCATTGACATCGATAACATAAGAACTTGCATATATATTTACTCCCTTATGTATCTTTAATATTTCATTTAAAATTTTATGTCACTTTAAACTCAAGAATACCACATTGTTTTGTTGGAACCATTTTCAACTAATACAATATATTAAAAAAGAGATCATTTCCCTGAAATGAAGAATTAGTCTCATGCCAACCTTTCAATTTTCAATGTAATATATGTGAAAACAACATGAGATTATTTCTTGGCCTTTCCAAAGCCGGAAGTTCAATACAAGAATCTTTATTTGGATTTTTGTGAATAAAAGTGCGTTTGTCTGTTCTCCTACCTTTTGAGAACACTTTCGTTTTAAAAAGAATGATTTCGGTTTACCTATGGAGGAAAGAAAGATTACTTTCGATTTTGAGGCCAGTAGGTTAAAGTCAATTGTATCATATACCTCCAGAAACAGAATAATTGAATAATAATCTGAATGCACCGGCATCCGAAAACCGCAGCAAAAAAGCGAAAAGAGGAAAATAATAAATCTAAAATCCAAAGCAACACTTAACTCATATACAGACAACCTCATAAAGAAAAGCAAATGATCCAATTAAATAAGAACGCTAAATAACCATATCGCTTGAAGTGTGAACCGAAGATATCATCAAGTACTCCACAAGAGTAAGCATGGTCTGCCACTTGCATGGTTTCCATCACACAGCCAGCAAGGATAAGGGTTTCAGGCATTGTAGATGTTTCCTGTCATCAACTGTTTTACATTTGAAAGGTATTTTGTATACCAGATTAATTAAAGACATTTTCTAATACTAAGTAACAAATAAATTAAAAAATATGATAGCTAGAGGCTCACATTAGCCTGTATCGCTCAACTGGTGACTGGTTTTATTCATTGTCACCAACAGACCACCCATTTATACTATACATCAGTTTCAATCTTGGATTAGGTACAAACATAAAAATCACAAACTTTGAAGGAGACCACCCATAGACAATTTAACCTAGTTTGGTTCCAATTGGCTCAGTTGGTTCAGAGGAGAAGACATTTGAATGCATTTCCCATAGGTCCCTGTGTTTTTCTCGCCACCATCTTGGATGAGGTACGGACATAAAATCACAGACTTTCAAGAGGACCTGCTGAAGACTATTGTGACCAAGTGTGGTTCCAATTGTCTCAGTAGTTTTTGAGAAAAGGATCTTGGAATGCATTTCCGGGGCATATTGTCCTGTGTTAAACTATGACCCGTGCTGGCGACCACCTTGGATGAGGCAGGAACATAAAAATCACAAACTATAAAGGGGACTAGCTAAGGACAAGTGTAACCATGTTTGGTTCTTATTGGCTTAGTGGTTTTAGAGGAAAAGACCTTTCAATGCATTTCCCATAAGGTCCAGCTGCGGACACATACTTTAAAGGGACCATCCAAGTTTGATTTCAATTGGTCGGGTAGTTTCAGTAGATAAGATTTTTAAATGCATTTCCCATAGGGTCCCTATATTAAACTATGTTGCCCGGTGGCGGCCCTCTCGGATGACGTGCAACCATTAAAACTTTAAAGTGGACCACCTGAAAACTCTTGTGACAAAATTTGCTCAGTGGCTTCAGGATATCTTTGATTGCATTTCCTGTTGGATCCTATTTTAAACTATGTTCTTTGCTGGCGGCCATCTTAGATTAAAAATGCGAGCCTGCTGGACATATGAAGAAATTGTAGTCCTTGAAAATCTTATCAATTTTACGATTCACATTTAACCCCTATCTCAAACAGTTTTCAAATAAAAGTAAAAACGTATAAAACCCCTGAAAATTCAAAGAAAAAGGGCCATAACTCCAATACGGAGACGTCAGATTTTCTTCAAAATTGAAGGACATGTAGATCTTACTATGTTGACCTTTTTGTATTTAAAATTTCACTTCTATCTTCTACAATTTCCAATGTATAAGACTAAAAGTAAAAAGAAAAAGGAAAATTTTACGGAACAGGGACAATAACTCCAAGACGGGTTATCTGGCCATACAGCTCATTAAAATTAATGCAGTTGGAGTTGATATATGTGTTATTGTCTCATGTTCATTTACTCCATATCCTTTCGTAAAATATTTAATACAGGAGTTTGCCTTTTATTGCAGTGTGGAGTTGGTAAAACAATTCCCCGTGGTAGAGATGTATGCTCTTTATTTTTCTTAGATATGGTGTACTTGTACATGAGATAATATCTCATGTGTACACTTTGTTCAATTACTATTATCTAAATTTATGTAAATTCTAAAACCCAAGGATAAACTCCCTCCATCGTAGTTTTGTCCTTAGCTATATTTGATATTACTGATTATTCGGATTTTGTTTGGTTTAATGCATTTTATATTTTTTGAAATTATGGATTTCCTTTGTTTGGGTTCTAGTGCTGCTGATGAGGAATGAATTTCCGAAATAGCCATACAGCTCATTAAAATTAATGCAGTTGGAGTTGATATATGTGTTATTGTCTCATGTTCATTTACTCCATATCCTTTCGTAAAATATCTGATATTCTCCAAAATGTAGGGTGGGTAGACTACATATTGCTGATCATTTCTACTCCCATTTAAGATTTTTGATATCTGTAACGGTTATCGAGTAATTCGTAAACACGGCAATATACTCCTATTTTAAGTAACAGTGGTCATGTTGTTTGGTCTACGGACTTAAACATCACAAACCTAAAAGTGGATACCCTGATGATTTTACAGGCCAAGTTTGGTTAATATTCAGAGGCGAAAATCTTTGAATAAAAGTTAACAGACGGACAACGGACGATGGACTCCGAGTGATGGAAAAGCTGACATGGCCTTTGCCCAGGTGAGCTTAAAAAGGAAAAGATATAAAAAAGAAGAATTGTTATATACCTTAAAGGTAAAATAAGTATGTTGACCTTGCTCGACTTTCTAAATCCCATTGGTCTAATCAAGAACGTATTCACATGAATCACATAATTAAATTCTCAGGTAAACAAAATAGCGAATCCAAAACAGTTCGAAGCGACTGTCGCCGGTGTCGGAAAGAAAAGATCATAACTACTAAACCAGGTAGGATTATTTCAATACTTTAACGCTGTTTTTGTAGAAATAATGACTGAAGCAATATATAACGTCAATAAAGAAAGAAAACAAAAACGCCCGATTGCTACGATTGATACGAACGGATGCAGTGGAATGAGTGATGGGACCTTGAGTCGGACACTTTAATTTTTAACCAAGTAGCATCCTCAATAAACACTAGGGGCGCTGTTGTTTGGATGTGTAATTTTGTGAATAAAAATCTGGTAAATTATATCAAATTCATTGTATTTCTTCTTTAACTCCTCATCAATTCGAGCTAAAAAGTTTCAAAAGATATTCATCTGTTAAGCATTATGACAACACAAGGAACAAATCCATACAAACATCATCCACGATAGCAAAACTAAAGTTTTACATCGTGATAAAAGAATCAACTGAAAACTGTTTCCATATTGACAAGAAACTGCCTTAATGGATATATGGGAAACTCACCCAAGAAAGCACATATATTGGTATTTGGGTCAGAAAGTAAAACTTAGAAGATGATATGTATTTATCGAATCAAATTTATTAATATAAATTAGAGTTTACTGAACAAACATTTAAAGTTAATTTTATCAAACTTTCTGTGATGAAAAGAGTACATCGGCAAACAAATACTGAAGCAAAAATAATGAAAAGGGAAATTCCAACATCAAAAATCCAAATTCACGGCAATTACTATCCAACACGAATTAAGACAGCATGACAAAGACGAAAAAAAAATTAACAACAATGAACAAGAACGCCACAAAGCTAAAGCACTAGCAGTGTGAACCCCTTCAAAATTTGAGGTATCATCAGGGCTCCGGAAGGGTAAGCATAATCTGCTCAAGAACTTGAGGTCTACATCTTTACCTCATTAAGTCACGGAAGGATGTTATACATTTTTTTTAAGTTAGATGTTTCCTATCGTTCCTTTTATATCAATATCTTTAGACCTATATTTCGTAAAGTGCTAAGTCTCGTCTAAGATCTGGGATGCTTTCCAGTAGTGAAACTTGTCACCCTAGACCACCTTTTTTCCATAGGGTCAATGTTAAATTTTCATTAGGTAGTTGTGCACCCAACCGTGACAAATTAACTCTTCATTTCCTTAAACTGTTGCTATCCCAGTCAATGTTGTTAATCCTTTTACTTTAACATAACCGTAACCCTACCTCCAAGCGTCACGAATGTAGAGCAACATAAACGTAGTGAAGCGGTGTGAGAGTGGCGGGACGCTTGGGACGGGGCAACCCTAAATTCAGTATTCTAACGCAAACCTCTTTCTTTTGTTTTTGTATCCTGTTTTTAGTTCTCCTTTTGTGTTGTATTTCTATTCAGTCATTTTTATTTTTTGTCCAGTACTTCAATCTTTTCTATGTATTTTCTGTACTTATGGTTACGATAGAACCTTATCTAAGCATTTGCGTTGGTATGAATTTGTCCTTTGTGATACCCTTTAACTCTTTTGGTATCCTACATGATCTCACTTATCTTCCTTTTTGTGTAATCTGGAGTATATATATTAAGATTGCGAGTACGAAAATATGATTGACTATGATGCAGCCATGCCCTCTTTATGTAAATATTTTAGAATAACTTGTATATATATTAAAAACTGATTCTTCTTTCTTTCTTTTAACCTCTTATGGTATAGCATATTTGTAACTTTTAAAATACTGCTTGCTCTTTTACATATATTTCTTTGATTTATGTAGTCTTACTAGAGCAATACAGAAACTTCACTAAGTCACGAAAGGATGTTATACACAGTTCCTTTTATATGTTCCTTTTATATCAATATCTTTAGACCTATATTTCGTAAAGAGCTAAATCTCGTCTAAGATCTCGAATACTTTCTAGTAGTGAAACTTCTCACCCTAGACCACCTTTTTTCCATAGGGTCAATGTTAAATTTTCATCAGTTTGTTGTGCACCCAACCGTGACAAATTAACTCTTCATTTCATTATACTGTTGGTATTTTTGAGACCATAACGCATATGTTAACTCCAACAGCAAAAAATTTAATGATTTGTATGGCCATTTCGGAAATTAATTCTTCATCAGCAGCATTAATCTATTTGTGGCAACGGCCGTCATGCTGTTTTTCTTTTCTGGGGACTGCAGGATATGTTAGCAAACAGAGGGACAATACATTCTGCCAGATAGCCTAGCCTATAGCTCCAAAGGTAGCCAAAAAATTGAGTGTTTGAAGTTACATTTGCGAAATTTGGCAAAAAATCTTTTAATGGCAGCCATTTTGAAAATAACGGCCATTTTTGTACACAAAAAAAATGTTTTATGCACATCTACCCATGGTTTACCAGCTTTATGCCAAATAAGAATATATTCCGTCTTTGCATCTCTAAGAACTCGACCGGACAAACTTTTTTAGACCAATAACAATATGTAGTCTCGACTACATGCCAAAGCTCATGAACAAATTACCCATGAGATTTAAAAAGGAAAGCCAAAATCAGCTAAGCACAGAGCTCTGCAGGACGGAGATACTCCTTAGGTTTTAACAAAATTTTCTTGAATTTAGTTTTAAGAGGTTTGCAGCGACTATATAGTCCGGGGAAAAAGTTAGTCATCACATTAATTTTTACATGAACGTAATTGTTAAAGCTGTATCGACATCAGTTAATTGAAAACACTATGAATGAGATAATTTGATACTGAGATGTCAAAATTCAGTCATGCCCCATAATGTTGTAGTTGTGTGAAAAGTAATAGCCAATTTCAATGACAAAAAATAGTAGCTTTGTAGGAGAAATAAGTTTCAGTTCAATGCATATGATGCATAAATTCTGATTGAAGATCACTATTGCTTTTCCTGATACAAAGGTAAAACATCAAGTGACATTCCTTTGTATGATTTAGGTAAGTTTTATATGAAGCAGGAAATATTTGAATAAAAGGAAGATTTCACAGTTTTACGACATTTTAACAGATGAATTTCCACCTATGTGACGAAATATCGAAATAAAACAATTGTTTGTTGAATTTTGCAATAAAATTACGGTTCTATCAAGGTTAAGACAATTTTTAAGACGTGTATTAATTTCAAAAATTTCGATTAAGATTTTTGGTAATCTTTAAAATTTATAAATATGGGTTTTTATTGCATTTGCGAAGAGCATCCCAATGCCAATCTGTTTTCAAACAGGTAATGCTTTATTAGATTCAGATACTTACAAAATGTTCAAATAAGGATTTCCGGTGTACCAATTTTCTTCCCTTTTTCAATTTTTTTTTTGTTTAAAATCTGTAAAATTTGGTAATTTTTAAACATCAAATAATTTTAATTCTAAGAAAAATTGTTTTGCATTATCACGAGGCATAACTATCCCGAGTTTTTGATAAAATGGTCCATTTACTTGATTGTAAGTATTTTTGAGGGAATATGATGACTTCTGGAACGATTTTACAAATTTAAGAAAATATACAGCATTTTTATATATGAAAAAGAGAAAAGATTTTGTTTTGGACGATTGATATTCCAAGAGCACTACTTCGGTTACGACGATAAACTGTATGTTTGAAACCCTGTAAGCATTTACCACAGCATATCATCCTTGGATTTTGCAAAATGAAAACAATGTAAAGACAATTCAATTTTTTCTACTTGAACTAATTTGTTGTGTATAGTCTCCCGCGTCAAAACGGGCAACTATCCTTGCGAATTTCTTTGCAGAACAATACGTTCTGCTTGCGCTGGTAACCAGCTGTCATCAAGCATAGTGTGAACCCGAAGTGACATTAAACACATGTGGATACTTAAATAAGTTCATTGGAAAATCTTAATTCCAGTACACTCTTTCAAATACGTTCTCTTAAACCACTCCTCATGATAAACTAATTAACAAAATATCGAAGTAATTTCTTCAGCGCAATTCAAATCAGAGCATTTGAAAATTCATTTGTTTACAAGATGATGGTGAACAAATTACGAATAGGATCTAATAGAAGAACCAAACTCTGCCAGAGACAGAGTTAGAATAGTAAGAGACTCCTTAATCTTTATTGAAAGTTTCCGAATAAAACCGGTGTCGGGCAGGCACCGAAGATCACCGACGTTTGGTTGGATAATATTCCCAGAGATTAACAGTTCATAAGCAGAGGAAATCGTCCCAATGGTGAAAAGTATCAGATATCGAAGTTACTGTGTATTTAGTTTTTGAATATGGCCATTTCGACAACCAATTTCTCTTCAGTTCAGAATAAACCAAAAATGTGGAATTCCATTTACCGAAATTGGTGAAAAAAATTAGACAACAGAAAACCAATAGGATGTATATAGAAAAACAATGCAGCTATGTTAGAGGGAGATACTCTCTTGTAGATTGAAAAAGAAATGTTGTTAAGTTATAAATCCACTTTTTCTCAAAACCAATTTGAAGGAAAAGTGTACTACGATGAAACTACAGGTTTGTAATATGCTTGATATGTTTGTCACATTTTGATATGCTAATAATCAACTGCAAGTTAGTACTTCAATGAGCGCAAATTTTGCTCCTCTATTCCCAGACAAATTTTTAATTTTCCTAAACAACGGCAGTAGAATACCGAAAGAACAGAGCACAAGATTACATAAATCAAAGTCCAGAGACAAGGCAAAAGCAAGAACACCAGAAGACGGAGACCAAAGACATCACATGCCCATAAAACACACGAACACTACATATCCAACACAAAAACTAAAGCATTATCAGTGTGAACTCTAAAAAAAAAGAGTGATATCAGGTGCTCCGGAAGGGTAAGCATGTACTGCTCTTTAACAGCACCCGTCACACTGTCAGTGGGTCAATCCAGGGTAAAGTCAAAACCGGTAATGTCAAATTCGGGAAGACTTGAATCTAGCTGTAAATGTCAGTTTTCATTTTTGACACTGACATTTCATATCTATCTATGATGTCGTGGTGACAGCCATAGAATTTCTTACGGGTCGAAAGTAACAACGGCTGAACATATCCCTGACTCAGCAGTTTTTGTGACAACGCGTTTGCTCTTTCCACAATTGTGAAATATACACTCCATATGCTGGAGAGGTAGGTATATTGCAGTATAGATAGGGAAAGTTCACAATTGGAAAGTCAAAATCATCACGTATGTCATATAGTCTAGATTTCAGATGCCCATGTTCGTCAATGTATAACAAAAGGTCAAGGTACATTTGTATGAAGCAGAATTTGGTGTATCGGTTGTCTACGAAAGCCGGAAAGGGACTGCCGAGTTCCGACTTCTTACTTCTTACTTCTAACTTCTTACTTCTTACTCCTAAATTCTCACTTCTAACTTCTTACTTCTTACTTCTAACTTCTTACTTCGATGTTGCAATCCGGAAAGGTAACCTTTCCGGATTGCAACATCGACTTTGGTATTTAATTTCGTCAGTTTTGTTAGGTCTGAAAGATTCATAGTTTATGACCTGTCGCGAAATCAATAAAAAATGATTGATAGCTTAAATGGTGTTAGACCTTCTACTAGTAGCAATATTTGAACTATAATTCAAGACGATGGCAATCAATTTTGGAACAGAGAAACACTGGGGAGGGAGTTATTTTGAATACCACTGGATAAAGGGGTTGAGAGGCAGGGGTTAGCCTTACCTCCGGTTACCTACCTCTTGGGCGTCACAGGTCTTGTATCTTTGTATTATCTGGGTCCTGAAGAACCCATCGTGCATGTCATCAATCTTATAAATTTGAGGCTTTCCCATTAAAAATTCTATGAAATCACGCATAACGCCTATTATTAAGGGGGCATAAAGAGGCCCGGACACCTTCAAGACCCCCTTGTATGTCTTAGATAACAACAGTATAGGGTGTGCATTTTGAAATATAAACCTATTCAATTGACAGAAAACTTCATATATCGGAAATCGTGTTCAATTTTGGAATAGCCCTTGGAAGATAAATTCTTGCAATCGGAAAAGATTGATTTGGTTTTTGTTCATCTTCTTTTTATGCACCCCCTTCGAACCGATATAGGTTGTATGGTGGAACTTAGTTCATTAAGGTAAGAATGATATGATTTGCAGGAAAATCTTATCACCAGGTCCAGAAAATCAAGGAAATGGATGCATGGAAACGTACATATTTGCTAGATTTTAACTCAGAGAAGTGTTAATACATCCTTTAATCTTCACCCTTCTGGAATATTATGACTTGTAATTGTTTATTTTTAAGAGATGAACAATACAGTTAAAATGATCAGAGTTTGGAGCTCATTCCCTGCTTCACATGTTGTTATATACATATATTCCAAAATATTTCCATCTTTTAGTACTTCTTACTTCTAATTTCTTACTTCTAACTTTTTACTTTTAACTTCTAACTTCTTACTTCTAACTTCTTACTTTTAACTTCTTACTTTTAACTGCTTACTTCTTACTTCCTACTTCGATGTTGCAATCCGGAGAGGTAGCCTTTCCGGATTGTAACACTGACTTCGGTATTAATATTGTCAAGGTTACGACTGACGTTTCATTATATTATCCCTCTAGTTTATGACCAATATGCAAAGGCAATAAAAATTGAATGATGAATCGAATGACGTTGAACGTCCTAATTTCAACATTTCAGCCAAAATCCAAGACGAGAACAGATTTATCAACGTGATTAGATTAATGATGAAGGGCGAGACAGACTTGCAATCCATTACCTACATACTACGGGACTGTTGCAAGGATTCCTTAACGTGAACGGTAGTGTATTTTATGTGTAACAAGCATTGAGTTTCATTTGCATCATGTCCAATAAAGATAACGGGTAAAGGTGTGCATTTAAGACATAGATTTATTTTCAGTTGAATTAGATACATGCCGTTTCCAAGTTTTATGGATAATATTATTTAAGAGAAGAGTACTGAAAGTGCCTCACATTCGTTTTAGAATTTTTAAAAATCAGCATTAAAATCTACCCCTCCTGGAACTCTAGGCAAGTTAAGGGATGCACCATAAAATTAAGAGATGAGAGTTGGGTGTTCATTCCCTGTTTCAATAAGTTCTGAGCAGATGACGAAAATGATGGTTTTCAAATAAGGTCCAATGTTAAACTATGTTCCTCGCTGGCAGGTTTGTTTTTGTTGGATCACCTTCCATACCGATTAATCTTGTAAAGTTTGCTTGAATTGTTTAATTGGTTTCAGAGGAGATGATCAAAAAGTGAACAATTAACGGACGGATGGGTCAGGTGAGCTAAAAAAGTTTATTTAAACCCTTTTCCAAGATTTTAGAGTTGGGGCGAATGCAAGCTGAACACGATTTTCTGTATCTACAATTTGTTATTGAAAATTGAATAAGTTTATATTTCTAAATGCAAACCTTTACCCACTATTTTTATGAGAAATAATGCAAATAAAACACATCTCTTATTACATACAAAAATATAAGACCGTTCACGTTAAAGAATTATTGCAACAATCCCGTAGTATGTAGGTTAACGGGTTGCGAGGGTGAATCCTCCTTCACCCTGATGTCTTGATAAACCTGTTCTCGTCTTTGATTTTGGCTGAAATGTCAAAATTAGGACTTTAAACGCCATTCGACCATCAATCAATTCTTATAGCTTTTGCAATTAGTCATAAACTAGAGGAATAATATAATGAAGCCTCAGTCCGAACATTGACAATTTTAATACCGAAGTCAGTGTTGCAATCCGGAAAGGCTACTTTTCAGTATTGCAACATCGAAGTAAGAAGTAAGAAGTTAGAAGAAAGAAGTAAGAAGTAAGAAGTTAAGAAGTTAGAAGTTAGAAGTGAGAGGTTTGAAGTAAGAAGTAAGAAGTAAGATGTTAGAAGTAAGAAGTTTGAAGTAAGAAGTAAGAAGTTAGAAGTAAGAAGTAAGATGTTAGAAATATTTTGAAAGATATACGACACTGACTATGTAGAGCAGGGATTGAAGACCCAACTCTCATCCTTTAAATTTATTTTGCATCCCTTTACTTGCCTTGTATTTCAGGAGGGACAGATTTTAATGCTGATTTTTGAAAATTCTCAAACGAATGTGAGGCACTTTCAGTACTCTTCTGTAAAATAATATTATCCATAAAACTTGGAAACTGCATGCATCTAAATCAACTGAAAATGAATCTATGTGTTTAAGGTTAATGCACACCTTTACCCGTTATTTTTATTGGACATGATGCAAATAAAAACCATGGCTTTTTACGCACAAAAAACACAATCGGTCACGTTAAGGAATCCTTGCAACAGTCCCGTAGTATGTAGGTAACGGACTGCAAGGCTGACTCGCCCTTCATCATTAATCTAATCACGTTGATAAATCTGTTCTTGTCTTGGATTTTGGTTTAAATGTTGAAATTAGGACGTTCAACGCCATTCGATCCATCAATCAATTTTTATTGCCTTTGCATATTAGTCATAAACTAGAGGAATAATATAATGAAACTTCAGTCCTAACATTGACAATATTAATACCGAAGTCAGTGTTGCAATCCGGATTGCAACATTGAAGTAAGAAGTAAGAAGTGAGAAGTAAGAAGTTAGAAGTAAGAAGAAAGAAGTTAGAAGTTAGAACTAAGAAGTTAGAAGTAAGAAGTACTAGAAGATGGAAATATTTTGAAATATATTTATATAAAAACATGTAAAGCAGGGAATGAGCTCCAAACTCTGATCATTAAAACTGTATCGTTCATCCCTTGAAAATAAACAATTGGAAGTCATAATATTCTAGGAGGGAGAAGATTTAAGGATGTATTGACACCGCTCTGAGTCAAAGTCCAGCAAATGTGTACGTATCCATGCATCCACTTCCTTGATTTTCTGGACTGGGTGATAAGATTTTCCTCCCAATCTTATCACTCTTACTTTGATGAACTAAGTTCCACCATACAATCTATATCGTCTCGAAGGGAGTGTATAAAAAGAGCAAAAACCAAATCAATCTTTACCGATCCAACGACTATTGCAAATTGAACACGATTTCTATATATTAAGTTTTGTCAATTGAATAATTTTATTTTTAAAAATACACACCCTAAACTGTTGTTATCTAAGACATACAAAGGGGTCTTGAAGGTGTCCGGGCCTCTTTATGCACCTTTATAATAGGCGTTATGCGTGACTTCATAGAATTTTTAACGCGAAAGCCTCAAATTTATAAGATTGATGACATGCACAATGGGTTCTTCAGGACCCAGAAAATACAAAGATACAAGACCTTTGACGCCCAAGAAGTAGGTAACCGGAGGTAAGGCTAACCCCTGCCTCTTAACCCCTTTATCCAGTGGTATTCAAAATTACTCCCTCCCCAGTGTTTCTCTGTTCCCAAATATTGATTGTCATCGTCTTGAATTATAGTTCAAATATTGCTACTAGTAGAAGGTCTAACACCATTTAAGCTATCAATCATTTTTTATTGATTTCGCGATAGGTCATAAACTATGAAACTTTCAGTCCTAACACAACTGACAAAATTAAATACCGATGTCGATGTTGCAATCCGGAAAGGCTACCTTTCCGGATTGCAACATCGAAGTAAGAAGTAAGAAGTTAGAAGTAAGAAATTAGAAGTAAGAAGTCAGAAGTCGGAACTCGGAAGTCCCCTTCCGGCTTTCGTAGTTGTCTCTTTAATTTCAAGTTCACTGGTAGAGATCTGATGTAAATATTCTTTTAATTTTGGGTTATTAAGAAAAGTACATCGTCTATATATCTGAAGTCTAATAGATTTAATTCCTTCAGCGACTCGTGATATAGGCATAAAAAAATTCTTGATCATTAAATCTCTCTTAAAGATATATTGATGATGCGGTTTCTATTAATAAAGTATTCTTTGCTAAACGACTTTTGTTGTCACCTTTATCATCATTTCATCCTCAAGAGATAAAAAAAACGACTAAAATGACTAGATCTACAACTATTTTGGACTTACATGCCAAATTTTAAGAATATGGTCATCTGACGGATGAGGTGTTTGTGTACGGTTAATCTTTTTTTCTGAAATGGAAAAATATATACATCAATTTATACGAAATATATATTCAATTTAGTTTTTGGTTAAAATGGAGGCGTTATTGGATCTACGTCCATAGACCTAATGATTGTAATTATTGTCGTAAAAACTTTATTATCATCTGTTAAAAATCGACTTAGCATGCTCTTGTGGATTTTTTGAAATTCGATTAGAGGTACAAGAGAGGAATCTTTCACAAGCTATTGGACAGAGAGCCGGAAAGATTTAACAAAAATGTTATCTAGAGAGAACATAATTTAGTAAGGCTTAAGCTCTTTAGTCTCTCGTCTAATAAATTTAGATCAATTATAATGAATATAATTTACCTTTTATAAATCGTTTTCAATCCTTTTCAGAGTCATACATTTTCAATAAAACTGAACAAACAAATACAGAAAAAAAAACATAGGCCGATTTTATTGGATTAAATACAGAAGAATTATCATCAGAGTAAGTGCTTTACTAGTCAAGTAATATAGTTATATGTAAAAAAAGAAATTAATTCATTGCAGAAAAAAAAATTAAAAAGGGAAATACATTGTAAATAATCAAAATAATATAAAAAAAAAATAAAAGATTATCAAATTATGCCAAGACAAGTTATTTCTATGTTTGGCGTCAGCGCGCGCATTGAAAATGTGTGATTTTTTTTTAAAAATAAAACAGAGATGAGATAGTTTTCGTTTTTGCAATTAAAATGGTAGTTTAATTATCAGTTTAAGGAAACAACAAGCATTTAGTTATAGAAAACTGTTTGAATTGACTGACATAAACTGAAATGGGGAAAAGTGAGCCATATTAAAAAAAATATCATCGCTAGATTCCATTGAAGTCTCAAAACTGACTTCAAATGAACATTGGTCACATCAAAGTCCGTTACTTTCAAAAATTTTTATCTTTTGTTTTGTTATTTATTTGTTTGCCTCAGACCCTCCTACATTTCAAAAATAAAGTTGACACCAAACACTGAATTAAATTGTTTTAGCCTCAATGCACTCTTTGTATAAATATAACATTGATGTATATACTTTTAAATGAAGGATGCAACCAATTTTAACCTGCTTGTATTTTTACAATGTTAAGATTCAATGAGTGAATGTAAAGTTCATGTTGCAAGATAAAAACATTCTCATACGACAACTTTTTAAAGATTACTATAACTTTTTTAATAAATAAAACGTCGTCCTGCAATCACTCTCTGAATTTGAAAATATCTGGAATTTCCCTTGTGTGTTCAGAAATGATGGCAAAACATGTTGTTGTGTAACTTCGGTATTTTGTTTTTTGAAAAGTACGTTCTCCATAACGTCCGCTGACTTGTTTTCATAACATTTCAAATATATATGAACATTTAAAATTGGTAGCACATTCTTCGGGCGTACTTTATCTAATAACGGTGTGCAAATTCAGAAAGGTCTAATGCATCACAAGTTGATATATTTTTCAGATACGAATAAGTAGTTCGTTACACTTCTTCTTTGCGCTGTTGAAACAGTTCATCTGAATCATTTTAAATTTACCGTTAATCATTTGAGTCTCATGCTATAAGACAAATGTAAAAGTTAACGACGATATATATTTGTTGAATCATCAGACAATTTTTGCATGCAGCACTATGTGGTTTTTGATATATTCAGCACTTTAAATATACAAAAATGTATTTAAAATGTGATTTTATGAAATGTACATGCCGTTTTCGATACGGCTGTTCAGTCCATCATTATCTAAAATAGAGATGCGTTTGTATACTCTAATACCTTTTTTTCCATATATAAAAATTTCATTGATTGATTGATTGATATGAACGTCACTTTGAGCAGTATTTCTGCTATCTCATTACGGTAAAAAAAAAAAACATTGCCCAAACTTAACAAAACTTATGAAAAAGAAAGGAAATGGGGTAAATGTCAAGGAGGCAACATCCCATATCCAGGTTAAAACGACCAAAAACAAAACATCTAGGGGTCACCATATGGTCTTCAACACAATGAGTACGTATAAAATTCATAAAAAGAATACCACAACTGAAATCTTTTCATTTTTTACCATATAGTATAAGTGTCTGCAAAATATTACAAGAACACCTTCATTTTCGGTACCAATTTTATAATCAAAAGGTTTTAAAAACCACTAATTTCTACTACATGTACCAATAGGCAATCAAGGGATAGGGATTAAATGCACATTAGGCAGAACCTCTACTAAAACATGACAAAATAAATCAATGAAACAACAAATGTATTGTTGTTCTTCATCTTAAAGTAACCATTAGAACAATGAGATATGCTCATACCTCCTGTAAAGTCAAGACATACTCTAGCACTGGTTTGAGCGGAATTCATTCCAAGATGTCGAGCAACTCTTACATATCTATTTTTTGGCTTGTTGAACAGTCAACAAACATAGAACTAACTGGCAAAGTTTTCTAACATGGGCTATCATCCGTTGCTAGGCTAAAGACTAATAGAAGGCGAACATAACATTTAAATAACTAGAAGTGGTGCCATCAGAAAAGATGGCCATTCCCGCACTCCCCTGTTTGACACAGAAAATAGTCGTTATAGACCCTTGGGGTAATTTTCCTCAACATTTTAAAAATCAAATTATTGATATTCACTATTTTTATTAAGAAAGTATACAAGGATATACGGTTGCTGGGTAGAATTTCCAAAAATGAGTGGTCTTTGAGACTTTCATGAAATTTACCCAATTTGGAATCAATTATTTTGAAATTCCAATTGGTGAAAATGATTGCCCTAATCGAAACAAATCCTAACACTATTGTTGATAGGTAGAGTTCCAAAAAATAAGTGGTCTTTGACACTTTCAGGACATTTACCAAATTTGGAACACTTATTTTGTAGATCCAATTGTTGAAAATGATCGCCCCGATAGAATCAAATCCTAATAGTATGGTTGCTAGGTAGAATTCCCAAAAATAAGTGGTCTTTGACACTTTCAGAAAATTTACACTTTCAGAAAATTTACCAAAATTGGAATCAAGCATTTTTGAAAACCAATTGGTGAAAATGTTTGCCCAAATAGAAACAAATCCAAATGGTTGCTAGGTAGAATTCCAAAAACTAAGTGGTCTTTGAGACTTTCAGGAAATTTTCCAAAATTGGAATCAACTATTTTTGAAATTCAATTGGTGAAAATGTTAGTCCTAATTGAAGAAATTATGGTTGCTAGGTAGAATTCCAAGAAATAAGTAGTCTTTGAGACTTTCAGGAAATTTACCAAAGTCGGAACCGGAATCAAAATTCTGAAACTTTATTGCACATCTGCAGACTAAATGCAACAATTCTATCTCAAAATTAAAACACTAAACCCAAAAATGAAGGAGGAGTTCCACTGAAAAGCTCACAGTTGTCAAAATAGAAATCTTGGGGCCTCTTTTTTTTGCACCAAGACCAATATCAAAAATCCGGAAGCTTATTGCGCGTCTGCAGCATATATGCAACAATCTATAACAAAATCAAAACACTAAATCCAAAAATGTAGGAGGAGTTCTACTGACAAGCTCACATATATGAAATAGACATCTAGGGGCCTCTTGTTTGCACCAAGACTAATATCAAAAATCCGAAAGCTTATTGCGCATCTGCAGCATATACTATTATGCAACAATTCTATAACAAAATTTAAACACTAAATCCAAAAATGAGCGAGGAATTCCACTGACAAGGTCTATCTAACGGACAGGCAGACGGACGGGACCAAAACAATATCCCCGCATTTTCTTCAGAAAAGTGCGTGGATAATCACAGGACAACGTAATGTAATATCGAATCAACAGTAAGAAAACTCATGAGATGACAGCACCAGTATGAGTTTGTCGGAATTAAAATTTGAGATAACAAAAAAAATATAATGCCAAAATTTAAAGTTTGATAGTGCATCCAGATGAAAATTCTCTCTAGAACAACTACACCATAACTGAATTGCTGAAATGTATGTAGAGCATACATCTCTCGAATCTACAATAAAACCTCTTTGATCGAAAAGTACGGTTTAATAATTAGTAATCTCTTACTTTTTTCAGGTTGTTAAATTACTAACATTAAAAAACAAAAAAAAAAAAAAAAAAAAAAAAAAAAAAAACTACGACATTTGAACAATTTGCATTGTGTCATAATATAGTAAAATCACAAGTCATCTTCACTGAGATCATATAAGACAAGTTAACTATGCACGTTTTGGAGATGCATGCCTTTCATTTGAATTTCAAGCTGATCAACATTACGTTTAAACCAGACATGGTCTTTTCTTGCCATCTAATTCATCACTTGTATGATCTTTGTATCGCTAAATTTGATCAAATCAGATGTCTTTGTTACCTAGCGCTTTGTTTTGTGATTTAAGCATTTTAACAGAGTATAAACGTGGTCAATTTTGTTCAGTTTAGTTTCAAATTTATTATTTCTTCGGAAAAGCTGATCTACCAAGGGAGAGTTAGCTTGACAATTTTGTAATTATCATCATTGAAAAATTATCGGTAAAAAGACTGTTATATGAAAATGTAATCTGTAGTCCTAATCCTCTGAATCAATGTACAACCTGCAACCGTGAAAATGGCAAAGAATGCCCAGTTTCAATAATTTAAAGACCTCTCATACTGTCAATTTACAAAATTTGATGTGGGGTTAATGCACATCTCTCAAAAGCTCAATAAATACGAATGACCTAGTAACAGATGGAGTTTTAATGTCTTCTTGTAATAACTTGGCATTTTACTGCATGCAATAACAAATAAATGGAGGATGAACTGGGAGGGGGTGTTGGCGGCTTTCAGTGGATGCCTTACAATTTCTTTAATGTTTTCATTTAAACTTCGTTCAGAATTAATGCGATTAAACATGACAAGGAACGATTGGAACCCCATGTTTTTCTGAAACCTCATTGTAACCAACCTTTTTGAATTCTGGACCCGGCGATGCGAATGCATAAGAATATTGATCACTATGTTGTCACATAATTCATCACGGTTCGGATTTTTCGCAGTATGAAAACATGAGCTGTGCTAAATTTATGAGTATTTATACCAGCCATTGGTACTGTTGTGGTGTAATTCTCAGATTTGTATGTAAGGTATTTGGTACTCTATGGATTAATGTGCTCGTTGTATACTGCAACACCACACCATATTGTGTTGTTTAATTGACCTTAACTATTTACGTAATTTGACAATTATTGCTATAATTACGGAGATGTACATTTATTACAGAATTATAATAGTGAACGCATGCAATCTATAATTATAACCATTTGTCATAGTTCTCAAACATGTATCAGGGGAAATCAAAGTCAAGATCATCCACGTTAAACGCCGGCGACCGGATTAAATCTTGTTTATTTTTTTTTGTAATTTCATTCAATTTTATTATACGTTATGATCTCTTTGCTTTATACTTTACAACAATAATGACACAACACAACCTGGATGCACTGAACAGACATGATACAATTGGATCTTTAAAATTTAAATAAAGGCAGACAGACACTGTTGCTCTGCACAATTCAATTGTGCATTTGAAAAACTTTAAGAGTCGACTACGGGTTAGTTTGATTATACGACCGGAACAGTAATGTGACAACTTCTACATTGTGACGTCATAATTGACTAACAGATGTGAAATTCTTAATATAATTTCCACGTTAAAAAAGCATGGTGACATATATATTTTTTCCTCGTAATAATTAGATCATATTAAACGATTAAATTCCTTTTTTGATGATGTAAATTTTATCAAGGGTCACTGAATAAATTTTGCTTGTGCAAATAGTTGAATATAGAATGGGCTCGCCGAAAATTGATTTCTATCGATAACAAACGCCGTCAAAATAGCAACATCTTTGATAAAAGATATGATTTTAGACGCAACTTGAATGATGAAACACTAAGCAGAGATACGTTATTGGTTACGATATGTAACTTCCGGCTCACATGTGAGCCTGTATCGCTCCCCTGGTGGATTCTTGGATTCTCATCAAATAAGATTTCCCTTAGGTTTTTTTTTTTTTTTCGATTAATATCAAGTAGTCACCCGGAAGATTACAGTAATTTTGAAATACATATTTAATTCAATTTGATGTTTGAAACTGTTTTCAAGAATTAACAATTTAGAACATTGATTTTTCCCTAATGTTTTATGTTAAGGAGGTTCGCTCCTCATGTTTTGGAATTTTTGTCAGATTTTCGGAATTTTCGGGTTTTATCCATTTAAAGTATTGTAAATTATTTGCCCATTGACCCCCTTATTTTTTTCCATAATTTCATTTTATACATCTTTGTGAGCATCCTGTAAAAATTCATTTGATCCTATTTATTCTCTCACATTCATTCATGGTCACACCTTGTTAATGTTAATCCTATGAAAAATCAGAGGAGTTCGGTTTCCTGCCAAATTTTCAATCAATTAAATCTTATTTCAGAAGAATCGACGGATACAATGCAACGACAAATTAAAGTGAACAGTCAAATTATTTTATTTTCATTCTAAAGCATAATCGTGTGTTGTTCATCATTGTATGTATGTCTGTTTTTGTTGTTCATTCCTTTGCCATACTCATGTTATGTTATTGATTATTTGTTTTTTCTGATGTTGATGTTGTCCTTGGATTATTCGTTATATATTGACGGTTCGGTTCTCACTTACGTTGGAACATTCATCGATAAGGGGGCTGATTTACATTTTTGGAAATTTGCAATATCAAAATTTACCAAAGTTGTGTTCAAAACTAACGAGTATCTCTCTCTTTGAAAGCTCTGTCCTGAGCTGATTTTGGCTCTACTATTTAGGTCCTATTTGTTATTTGTTCTCTTTTACACATAATACGGTATATGGATTTTCTTATGTTTTGATTTGATTTGCACTGAAGAGATATAAGTTGTTGAAATCCGCATACTAAAATGCAGAAATTAACAGTAACTTGTATTTTGTTATTTATTTACATACCTCCGACATCAAGCTGTTAATTGGATTTCCATATTCCACTATGCATTATATTTATAAAAAAAAAACGGCTTGACTCTGACTTTTTTGTCTAAAAACAAGCATGGCGACCTCAACTCTTCGATTTCGGCTTGGTAGAATAGGTTCTTCAATTGAGCCGACATGTTTTTGGTCTGTGTGTATGTGGTCTGCCCGCAACAGATTTTCTTCTTGGCAGTTTTTAAACTAGCATATCTGAGTTAAGAGTTTTTTTTCAATGATCAACTAGTATCGTTTTTAGACCTGTCTGAATACTTATGTTTTTATTTAATTTATAGGGGGGGGGTAATGATTGAATGATTGTTTATTGTTTGACGCCAACTTCAGCAATATTTCAGCTATATCGTGGCGTGAACTGTTGATGATATTATGAATATATAACTAAAACAATCATATAAAACGTATGGCTATGTACAACTTCTAATAGATAAAATCGTACGACAAACAATTTAAGATAAATAGATCAGATTTAATGAAATTTAAAACTTGGATAATATAAACTTATATTTTACTATAAATATTTACAGCTTTTAAAAATTGAATAATTTTGTCGCCTGCAACGTTTGTAAATACAATGTAATTCTTTTAATTCTTTAAGAGAATCGGCTGTATAAAATGTGCGACGTATGTCTGCAACATCAACACAGTCAAGTAAAACATGCTGTATTGTGTAAGCACGATTGCATGGAATACACTCAGGTCGGTCTTCTTTATTCAAAATATAACCATGAGTTGTTTGTGTATGTCCGATTCGCCACCTTGTCAGAACAACTTGTTCCTTCCGATCTTTTCCAGACGAACAAAGAAGTTTACCAACTTCTGATTGTATTCCATGTAATTTATTATTGTAATGCAACATTTATATAACGAAAGTTTTGATTGGTCAGAACTGACCGTCAATTCCGCCATCTACGCACCTGGGACATGTTAGGTTCCCTGTTTAGTCTGGTTCCTTGTATGGTTACAAATATACACAAGTTAAAAATAGAACATGAAATCGATTAATGGTTTTTAATTGCATTACAATCGCAATAACAGTACATTATTTTATATACCCGAGGGCGTCAATCTTGATTTGACGGTCAAAATATCCGTTTACAGGCTCCGCTAGGCGTCGCCTGTAAACTGCATTTTGACCGTCAAATCTACGATTGACGCCCTCGGGTATTCAAATAATGTACTGTTATTGCTTAATTTATAAGCAAGTCTCATATTTCTTGCCATATGTTTTGGATGCATTTACTTATTAATGGCTTCATGTCAGTGTACGGCACTGGACAATTCGCCACCTCATCATCTAATACATCCTTTGCCTCCTGGTCAACAACCGTGTTTCCAGAGATTCCTACAAGACTAGGGATCCAAATATAAACGACTTCTTTACCTATAGCAACAAGTGACTTGTAGAACTCAACGACCTTCAGAATAAATGGGTGTTTAATCTTTCAATTTTCGATTGCCAATAGGCATGAACGAGAATCAGAACAAATTAAGAACTTACTTTTTCGAAAAGAAGCTACAAATTTGAGTGCTAAATAGATAGCATTGGCTTCAGCAGTAAATATGGAACTTGAAGATGGTAGTCGGAGAGTAGTTGCTCGGTCTCCGAAGACAGCTGCAGAAGCCACCCTGTCTCCATCATTAGATCCATAGATGTATATAGGTAAGTATTCGGGGTGTTCATGTTAATTTTTTTGCAAACTCTTGCTGGATAACCAGAGGATTAGTGTCAGACTTTGTATATTTTCGTAGTTCGAAATTAAATGCTGGTTTTGGGTTCAGCCATGGAGGCTTTTTTGAAGTTTGGATTGGTGCTATTATATCCAAATGAATATTAGCAGATTCTAGGTGTGGTTCCATACGAAGCCCAAAAGGTTTAATAACATTTGGTTGTTTTTCACATTCAGCTCTGTGAAGGAGCCTGAAAACACAGTTGTGAGCAGGATTTGAAGGATACGATTTTAGCTTAGTAGCGTATTGTAAATCAAGTTTGATACGTCTGTTTTCCAGGGATGGTTCAATAGCTTCAACATCGAGACTTTCCACTGGAGAAGTTCTGAACGCAAACAATGAAAGACGTAAACCTTGCTGATGAATTGTATCTAATAATTTAATGTATGATTTACGAGAAGAGCCGTAAACGGAAACATCCGTAATCTAACTTTGATCGAATCAACGATCGAGATAAATTTAATAAAACAGTGCTATCTGCTCGACACAACTTTTAAAATATCTAATACTTTGAGGCATTTATTCTATAGCATTTTGATATGGGGAATATAGGAAAGTTTACTGTCAACGATTAAGCCAAGGAATTTAGCTTCTTCTACAATAGTAATAGGGTTATTATACAATTTTAGTTCTGGATCGGCGTGCAGTTTCCGTATACAACAACAACGCATTCCAACTGTTTTAGAGCTTGAGAACTTAAAACCGTTCTCTACGCCCCATTTTTCAATTCTGTTCAAACAGAGCTGCAATTGTCTTTCTATGTTATTCATGTGTTTACCACTATAACATATCAGGAAGTCATCTACATACAGTGACCTTTCAATGTTATTTTTCAAAACATAAGCTGATCTATTGATTTTAATACTTAATAATGTAACGGAGAGGATGCTTCCTTGTGGAACACCCATCTCTTGTTCAAAAGGATCAGACAGCGTAGAGTTGACTCGGGCATTAAATTCCCTGTCTTTAAGAAAGTTTTCAATAAAAATTGGCAAACTTCCTCTCGACCCCATATCAAAAAGGTCTTTTAAAATACCATATTTCCATGTTGTATCATATGCTTTTTCAATATCAAAAAAGACAGACACAACATGCTCTTTTTTAAGAAGGCGTTTCTAATAAACGTCACGAAACGTACAAGATGGTCTATAGTACCACGCCCTTGTCTAAATCCGTTTTGTATATTAGGCAGTAGACCATTTACTTCAAGAAACCAAACAAGCCGATCGTTTATCTTGATGGGGGTACAAAAAGACAAATATGCAGGTGGAAACCACCGGACAAATTGTCGACTGCAATGGCCCTGACTTGGTGCAGGCAATTCCAAAGAAATAACGTTTAAACCGGTCTTTAGCTCTCCAAAACCTCCCCTTCCATTGTGATAGTGTTCGGTAGCAACTCAACGGGAATTGCTATTCAAAGGTCGTAGACGGTGAAAAGAAAATTATGACACTTGTAGATTGCTGAGAGGGACTTTTTGTGTTATAGGGAAGTGCTTTTTTATTCAATGCTAACTTAAAATTTTGTCACAAACTTTATATCATGCTTTTGTAGAACGCGTTGATTGAAGGTAAGTAACGTTAATATTCATAAGTATAGAAATTAATTCGGCGTTAGCACCTAGGCAACGGTCATCATTATTATACTTGATCTAACGGACATTTACTAAACTTAGTGTAATATCAAATACAAACTTTTTGTTACATGTGGTAAAATACCAAGGAAATAATTATTTCTTCTGCTAGAATATATTTCCAGCTGACTGAGATCAGATAAAAAAATCAACCTCGATTGTTTAAAAAATAATATTAAAAGAAATACTGTATTCGCCTTGTTTACATACTATCATAATTTGCTAAATATAATATGCAGAGTCATTAATAGTGTAACATTTCGACAATTTATTATATGATAAAAATCTACAATTACCAATATATATCTAATCGATAACTAGCTATTCACTGGTGCAATTTCATGTTATATGGTTTCAACTATTTGAACATAAAACATGTCATGAAAGTAAGCGAAGACGAATTTGATACATGGAAGTGCAAAGCAATTAATGTAGATAGACACTATATTCATATCCATTAAATATTGCTATAAATCTTCGTCTTCTTCTGTTGGTTTGATGGGCGGCTTACTATTAAAGTAATTGCGCCCTTGCTCACATTTTAGGTATCAAAGTTTTCTTGTCATAATTTTAGACATTGCAATGGTATTACTTTGTGTTATATGGCGTGTTAAATACATACTTCACGTGACATACTTGCTTGATAAAAATATACTGAGGTGACCTTACAATTAAATTTTTGTAAATTTCGTTGAACACTAAGGAGTATCTCCCTCATGCAAAGCTCTGTCCTTAGCTGATTTTGGCTTTATATTTAGATCATTTTTTTTTTATTTGTTCTCTACTGTATCAGTATTTAAACATCTTTGAGTTTATGGTCTTCCAATCGTTTAGATTTTATCTGCACGGAAGAGACATTAATTGTCGAAATGCGCATATGCAGAAAATAAATTAACAGTAAGTTCGGTATTTAGTTATTATATACGTGTGTACCTGTGCGTAGTATGTTACTCTGTCAATTAATTGGATTTTTGAAGTGTAATAAAAAAAAATCAGTAGTGTTTTGATTGAATACATGTTAGTTGCATTTATATATATTTGTATGCATCTTTTGTATGGAGTTAATTAATGCATTCCCCTTGATATGGCTCCTCGCACAAAATCCTTTTCCATCGTATCTTAGTAAGTATTATATCCACTAATAATAGAATAAATACTACTGTAGTTTCTTTCACTACCAAACGTAAAATTACCGGGCTGGATATAAAACATTTCATACAGTTTAAATATCATTACTTTAAATCGGCATAATTGAAAAAAAAATTATATACCTACGGCCAGTTGTTTTCGAGAAATGGAAAATTCTAATTTTCGACCAAATTTGACCATTGATCTCTGTCAGAATTTAGCCATTTTTGGGGTAGGGGTAATAAAAATACATTTTCAAGAAGAGTACTCATCCTATTCATATG
>MJUU01065937.1:13785-27665 GCA_002080025.1 Modiolus philippinarum
TACGTCTTCCTCATGAATCCATAGTGGAAATCGTACATGAGGAGCTTTGAAATATCCAAGATGCAGGCTCCTAGGTAGATCGGTTTATCGAATTTCAGCTTGGTCTTCTTCATGTGGACGGCTACAAGATTCTCGGTGAAGACCACCCGACGTTCGAAGTTGGGCTTAGCCACGAGCTTCAGGGCCTGCTTTTCAGTGGTGACCAGCCTGACGTCTACATGCTTCCGGATATTCTCCATGGTCTTGCCGAAGACCGAATTATTCATGAGCTTGAAGAAATCCTTCGCGGAGTCGGTCTTGGCCTTGGCGCGGAGAGCGGAATTTAGGTCGATATATTTCTTGAGCCATGGGGATTGCCTGAACCTGATGATCCGATGGACTTTGGTGAGCTTCATTCCCCTCTCCAGATACATCTGGAGATTTCCATAGTGGAGGACGTATTTCTCTCGCTTGTCTAGATGAGGCACCAGCTTGCGGACTTTGTCGATCTCTACGGTCTCGGGTGCGAGAGGGTAGTCGTTGTGGGCGTCGTGAAGATCCTGTGGATATTCGAGATCGCATTCTACCATGGCGCTATATTCGTGGTCGTCGGAATAGCTGAAAATCTCGTCAATCTTCTCCGGCTCCATCCATTTGAAATCTCCCGTGGGGAGAGGCTGCGTCATCGCCCACCCGTAAAGAGCATTGGCATCGAGGTAGGTGAGATACTTGGTGGGCTGAGAGGCGTCGTAGTCGGTCATGTAGGGATTATTAGCCTTGCCGTAGCGATGGGAGATCATGGCGACTCCTCCTCTGGTGCCGCTCTCGAACATCAACAGCATATCTGGATCGGAAAGAAGCTCCAATCTTTGCCCACTGGTTATGAGGGCGGCGTCGTAAGACAATC
This sequence comes from Modiolus philippinarum, assembly GCA_002080025.1. Lineage (NCBI taxonomy): Eukaryota > Metazoa > Mollusca > Bivalvia > Mytilida > Modiolidae > Modiolus > Modiolus philippinarum. The sequence goes on from MJUU01065937.1 coordinate 14,672, forward strand.
CAGGCGATGTGTAGTAGTTGGCAGGATCAAGCCCATAGTGAGTCTGGCAGATATCCCTGAAATTCTCGTAGATAACCGCAAGCAGCAAGACGGTTTCTAGGTATAGATCATGGTATTCGGGTAGGGTCTTGCACTCGAAGGTCTCCCAGACCCTCTGAGCGTGCGCGTAGTCTTCGTCGGTGATGTTTTCCCCGGAGAGTGTGCGGTAGAAGGCTTCCTTGGATGGGAGCTGAGTCTCTTCCAGCTTAGCCTCCCCATCCATATAATCGTAGGGAAATACCCCCTTGCTGATCATCAGCTCGTGGCGATCGCCAAATCTTGCTTTCACGGTCTTGAATTGTTCGGGTTGAGGCTCTTGGCTAGCTTATCAAGCGAACCGAGTAAGAAGCGCATCGAATCGATGAATCTCTTTTCTAGATCTCCCACCTTCTTGGAGAAGCTGGTGTATTTATCATCGGTATTAGGAATGCGGTCGATTTTACCCTCAGTGAATCCAAGCTCCTTGACGAAGAAGTTGGAATCATACCCACTCAAGTTGTGGAAGAGGATTGGGACGTGCTTCGGGAGATGGAAGTCCAGATTGCACTCGTTGTGTGCTCCGCCGCGATATTTCCCAGTAAGATGATCGTGGTCCCGAACCTTATCCCCTCCCAATTCATCCCCGCAAATGTGGCAGTGCGTGCTTTCTTCAAAGCTCTCCTTGTCCTCGTCGGTCATCACCATGGGCTTATTCTCCTTGTATATCTTACCGATGGCCTGCACTTCCTTCTCCATACACTCCACGAATTTCTTGGCCGCTTCCTCCCCGCAGTAAACGACTAGGGCCTTGTAATCACCATGAGCGTACTTCACGTAATAGCAGAAGCCCGATGGTCGCTGAAGTTGGTAGGCTTTCGTGTAGGAGTGTGATTTATCGGGCTGGCAGGTGCTGAGCTTCTCCGTGAAGCACTCAAAGTCCGCATAGATGACGAATGGAGCTCTCATCATCTTTTTGTGGTTATGGAAGGCTATGGCGGTCCCTTCTTCCGGCATCTCGATCCTGATGGCCTCTTTCTGACTGCAATATTCCATATGTTCGTCCAAGATATCTTGCCTGGAAAAGTGGGAGAGGCATCTGCGGCAGAAGAAAAGCTCATGACCGTGCTCCGTCACCTGGGAGCTCAGAAGTCGAGAGAGGCTCTTGATCCAGCAGTAATGCTGCTTGCCTTCGCGAGTCAGGAAGAGGAGATCTACGGGGGTGGAGCCCGTATTCTTGGATATCTTGATGGGGTAGATCTGAAGATCCTCTTCCCCACAATCACCCTTCTTTACACCATCAAAGCCATAGACGTTGACGTTGATGGTGGGATTCTGCCTCTCGAACTTATCGATCGCCTTGAGCGAGACTGGAAAGTCGATGCCGTCGAAGTTGAGCCCTTTCTCCATGTACTGGTTCATTCGGTTGGTGTTCTTACGATCCACCTCAGTATTGTGAAGCGCTGACAGGACTGCCCACTGAAGCAGCGATCATCCTCATTCCTCACATTGATGATAGCTTTCTTCTGATTCAGCTTCTGTGGGAGTGGTATGAAGGAGCCCCCCTTGAGTGGCTTGAATTGGTTGAGGTGGATTTCTAGCTTAACGACGTGCCCGAAGTCCATCCGCTCCCTTCCCGCAGGTACTTAGCCATATTTTCCTTGATCTTCTCCGTCATGAAGGCAATCTCCAATTCGAGGTTGGATGATTGGGTGAGGGTAGCAAGAGCTGATCGGAAGTAAGGGGTGATGTAGGTCGCGGGATTGGTCTTCACTAGCTCCGCGAGGAGAATTAAGTGGACCTTCAATCCCTTCTTCTTGGTGAGAGCATCTGAGATGGTGGTGAAGATTGTGCTCCGACTTACTTTGAGATATGTGGTCACGTCATGCGACTTTACAGGTTCAATGGCGACCGTGCCAAATACACCATTCAGCGCTTGACGCCTATCGGTGACCATGATCTCATCCTCGACTGGGGCATTTCTGATATCTTCTTCGACCAGCTGAATGAGATCCTCTCTCTTGAGTCGGGAGTACTTGGTGAGGCCACGATTCTTAGCGAGTGCTTTCAGTTGCTTCTTGCTGAAGACTTCCTTACGGGTAAATTTACGGGCGGTTTTCTCCTCGATGAGCTTCACCAAGGCCTCCTTACTTTCCTGCTGATCCCCTTCAGACCCTCATCCTTAGCTAATTGACGGAGGTTCTTCATGGTCTCTTCAACCACCATCTTACCCTCGACGGGGATGGTCTCCTCTTCTTCCGTCTCGCGTGGTTGCCTATAATGTCTCCAGCAGAGACCATCCTTCCCGGGCTTGCTCTTGCAGAACTGTCCCTTCTTCCCCTTGAGTGGGTAGTCGCAGGTGGTCTTCTGCTCCATTGGTTGATGCTCAAATCGCTAGACTTGCTCCATCCCACAATTTTGACACTGCTGGGTGTGCTCATCCATCTGCACCAGGTTGGGGGCATTGCAGCACTGATGCTGCTTTTGGGGGATGGGGGTGTTATCTTCCAAATCTTCATTCTCCAGAAAGAAATTCTGGAACCGATCCATCTTATTTCTTCCAGATGCCATATCTTTATTTATTTCAATCTTGGACGTAGGCACACCTCTCTTTAAGGTATCCTGTAGAGACTGACTTATGCTCTGTGCGAAAGACATAATTCTTGTATTTACCCTATGATCAATAGGAATGCCGTCCGTTTGCATTTTGCCCTCGAGGTAGGGATTTTTATGCAGGATTTTGCATGAGTGNACTTGTCTATCACCGAATACATATGCCATTCTTGTATTTACCCTATGTTCAATAGGAATGCCGTCCATTTGCATTTTGCCCTCGAGGTGGGGATCTTTATGCAGGATTCTGCATGAGTGGGGCAGAATCGGCCTTTTCATACTACTAGTTGCTCTATCATTTAAAACAAAAATTAGCCGTGTGTGATTCCGTTAACCCAAACTCGAAAACTAAGCGTCTTTTTGGACCTTGGCCACCCTACTAGTTTCTCAACATGTTGTCATGGAATCAAGAATAGTGAAGATGATGCGACATTGGCAAGCATCTTCTCTTGTTTTATAAATTCATCAGCAAACAAAATATGAAAGCCAAAGTATACATCTTTCAAATTTTATATCGAGGCACGTTCTATATTTGTGTTAGTATTTTATTTCATTCATCTTTTAATGGCAACCTGTCGTCATTGTGGAGCTTCAGTAGCTTGAAGTGGGATTGCCTGAGTGACGATTGATGATGGATGATGGTGCTTCCGTGATTACTCCGCTCAAGCACAATTGGAAATAATTAAAATTATGAATTATTCCTTAATTCGTTTTGTATGATTTATTAAACATGTAGATGTGTATTAATAGAGACGACCCTGGTTCTTATCCCACAATGGACAATGTTATTTATCAAGGTTTTATTTATTTATTTTTTTTTTTTTTTGTTGAAAATTTTATAGCATAACATTTTACTAAGTCCAAAAAAAATGAACGGTTCTCAAAGTCTGGCGTTGACGAAAAAGTAAAATTTATCCTTTTTTCTTGCTGGGGTGAGATCGCTGGGGTAATCCGACTCAGATCACCCCTGCTAAAACAAAAGAGCTGGGGTGTTATGTAAGTTGTGTAGCTAGAATATTATTTACGAAATGATTCCTGGGAGCTTGAATATAATTTAAAACTAAATTTACCGAGGGTTGGCCCTTTATGTCGATCGACATAAAGGGTCAACCGTGGTAAAAATCAGTATATATTCAAGCTCCCAGGAATTATTTTGATTCTAATAGGACAAATAAGGAATGACATTTTTTTTATAGTGAAGCACTCTTAGGTAAAGGCAAATAATCTCCGTTCCACCAACTGAACATATTACAAGAACTGAAGATTTAATGATATTTTTGAGGCAAATAGTTTTATGTGGACTTGAAAGCTGATTAACAATACAAAAATGACAATAGAAAAATCTATATAGACATCTTCATTTTTCATTCCGATTGCATGTTTACGTGTGATGAATAATGTGTGATGAATATTAGAACATCCTTGAATAAATAGAGATTTAACCACTGGTTTGAACACAAAGCATATTAGAGACGTTATATTAGAATGTTAATTTTGTTCAAATGTTTTCCTCTCATTTTGGCCTGGCAATGAAAGTTTGTTTAAACGGACCCCTGGGTATGGTTATCCCCGACTGAGCTACCTAGGGTTCAATGTAGCAGGATGTTGTTAAATAAAATATCTATAAATTGGAAAAATGCATTTTGAGACCTTCCAAAAACATGTATTAAGAAATATACCCCAGATTTCTTTAACATATCAATATAGCATCAACTTGACAGCGCATCATGAACAACCAGTAAACCAAAATTTATACCGGAGTAACTGTAATTAAGTTTCTGCATATGGCCACTTATTTTGACAACTTATGTCTCTTCAGTGCAGATTAATCAAAGCATTTGGAAATCCATAAACCAAAATATGTGTTAAAGCTGATAGAGAACAAATCATAGTAACAATAGGATCTAACTAGAAAAACCGAAATCGGCTTATAATGGACAGGTCGATCTATGCAAGAGAGATACTCCTTAGTTTTCAACAAAATTTTCCTATTCAACAATCTAATAGCAAGTTCACTAAGTAATGTCGATTTCAGAGAAACAGAATAAAAAAGATAACAGGAAACACCTACAATGGCCGAAAAACATAGCCACATGCCACAAAGTAAATAGGAACTGCACAAGAAAAAAAACCACTATAAAATACAAAAGACAAACGTAAACAACGATAGGAACTCGGGACAGCCGGACTGCATTATCATTATTAGCCGGAATGCATTATTACGATTCTATGCAAAAATGCCAAAAATATATATTTATCACTTATTCAGGCTTTCAATTCCGTGTCATTATTTCATTGTTTGTGTAAAGTCATGCCAGCAATCCCCATGATTGTTTCAAGCATTGACTGGAATAATCGGTTGGGAATAATAATTCGATTATTTTGCTGTTATTGAATTATCGTTTCCGTTTCTGTGATTTATGCTCCATATTTAAAAAATCACGACTTTTGTGAATTTTATGAATATTCTATCTAAACTAGATTTTAAATACATCATAAACTTTTAAGCTATAGATGTGTTAAGCTTTTTGCTGTTTCTAATACAGAAGAAAGAAAGAAGAAAGAACTACATGAATGGTAACTTGAAACTCATTAAGTAGTCCCAAAAAAGGTACAATGGGATCAAAAAATACCTGCACAACTCATTATAAGTCATTGTTTTATGATATCAAATAAAGTCCGACTTTCTCATAGACCGAGTCTAGTGATGTAGTCCGACTTTCTCATAGGCCGACATTGGTAAGGCCAAGTGTGCTAGGGCCGAGTTTGAATGGAATGAGTTATGCAGCATTTCTTTTCCCAAATGTTTTGTTCCCCTGATGACCACAACATGACAGAGATCATGATCAGATGAAATAATGACCAAGTATACTTGTTTAAATACCGTAAAAAGAATTTGGCATCGCTACTATTCTTCTTCTTCAAGCTCTGATAGAATATATCAGTATCTCCAATCAGCTTTTCATAGTTACGAAGATGTGGATTTTATGCCTTTGAGGGTTACTTCTTTTATACCTGAAAGAGAATTTTCAAATGCTCTTTTGAATATACAACAGTATTTAATGGACAGTGAAGGAAAATTACGTAATCTAAGAAAAACACACCCAACAGAATTTGAAAATGGTTCAGTCAGCATACCTTTAGTACCATTTCGATCAGTATTTTACAGTGGATTTGAAGCCATAAAATGTAAAGTGGAGCAACAACCAATTGAATGTCCTCTCCTTTCCTTTGTTACAGAGATGCTGAAATTTAGTTTTTTTAATGAAAAAGGCTAGTACGAATGCTTGTTTTCATCATTGTTCATACTTACAGTACAGCCAGAGACTTACCGTGATAAATCACTGTGATAGACATATCACTCTGCTTAGTGAAATGTTTATATTTTATTTCCTGTTTAAGCTACATACATGATTTCTTTTGCATTTAGAGTGATGCAGTCTACCACTTTACATGCAAAAGAAATTATGTAGATATATCAATCAGGAAAAAAGATATAGTCATTTGAAAATTTAAAGTGATACAGTACAGAAAGAGTGGTACCGTGACAAATCACTGTGATAGACGTGTCCCACTCTGAGAGTGGATCTAAATATCTTTTTTCCTATTTGAAATCATTTCCTACTCTCTTTTGTATTAAGACTGGTGTATTATACCACTTAAAATGCAGAAAAAATAATTGAGATATCTCTTAAAGACAAAAAGTTATTCAGTATCACTCTCAGAGTGGGACATGTCTATCACGGTGATTTGTCATGGTACCACTCTTTCTGTACTGTATGTCTGTCACAGTGATTTATCATGGTAAGTCTCTGGCTGTACTGTAGCAATGTTAATTATATTTAAAATTTTATACAATCCATTTTGAATCTACATGTACATGTTTTGTAATTTACCTATTATGTTGTTGGCAAGAGGTGAAATCACTTTTTTCTTTTAAGTAACTTCCTCCTCTACCAGGAGGACAGTCAAAGAAATAGACAATTTATAGTTAGTGTCTTTAAATATCAACTGTATTTGTACAACATGTACAAGGCTTAGAAACAGATTGACGTGCGAGCCTTTGGCGAGCATTTCAGTCTGTTTCGTGACGAGTACAAATACATTTGATATCTAAAGACACTAATTATATATATTGTTTTTATTCTGCAATACATAAAACAACTTCATTAAATGGAAAATATAGTCGAAAATGAATATTTTAGGGTTTTCTGTCTGTCCAGAAATACCAGAAGTGGGTGTGGCTTAAATCGATATCCTGTATAGGAAGGTTCGCCGTGATGTCACAGACTTGAAAAGGTAAATTTGGTTGGCAAGAAAATGTGTTAATCAATAAGGGTCATAAAAAATGTCATTTTCAATTCACTCGTACGAAATTGTTAATTGGGGTACAGTACAGAAAGAGTGGTACCGTGACAAATCACTGTGATAGACGTGTCCCACTCTGAGAGTGGATCTAAATATCATTTTCCTATTTGAGATCATTTCCTACTCTCTTTTGTACTAAGAGTGGTGTATTATACCACTTAAAATGCAGAAAAAATAATTGAGATATCTCTTAAAGATAAAAAGTTATTCAGTATCACTATCAGAGTGGGACATGTTTATCACAGTGATTTGTCACGGTACCACTCTTTCTGTACTGTATCTTGATAATTCTTTTTGATCGAAATTCTTGAATGTTTACACTTTTACAGGGTATGAATTTTTTGAATAAATTTATTTTCAATATCTGTATAATTAGCGTTTTGTAAAGTATATAAAATTCAGCAATTTTGACATTTTTTAAAACCCCATAAAATTTTTTTTGCACAAAATTTTAAAAAAGTAAATCAACAGAAAAAATATGAAAATCTTAAAGTTTACTACACATTTTACAGATCCAAAATCGGATGAATAATAAAAAAATAACAGAAGATCAAAAATTCTTTTACATTGTTATAAAGTGGTCTTACTGTGACTTTGCCAACCAAAAATGCTAATTTGCATATTTAAATTAGATTTTATGACATCACTAATGAGGTTCGCGAACCTTCCTATAGTGTACAAGATACAGCTGTGCAGGATACAGCAAGGGAATATACATAGGGCTTTATCTGTGTAGTAAAAGCTACCATTGCAGGATAAATAAACAAATTATATATGACGTGAATAGGAACATTTAACAGATATGCACCTTGCATTTTAATGTGAGCATTGCCTTCCCCAGTTCCATAGCCTAAATGCAGGTTGACTTACCTGGAGTTCATGTGGGCATGTGAGCACTTAAGACCTATATACATACATGTACCACTCACTGCCATCAACGGGTGCAAAAATAAAATATACAAAAGCACACAAATATATACAAAGAACTCTCAGCGGAAGCCCCCATAATAAAAAGACAGAATGGGAGCCGGTCAGGACAATTTACACTATCAAAACCGGCACTGTTAAATGCTCAGTTGTATTGAAGGTGGAAGAAAGCAAAAAATCAACAAAATGTTCTCCAAAAGAAACCACTGAACTGTCAGGAGAACAACCAGAACCCAGAGACATCATGTAAATGAGAGGTCTGTTGGACATGCCATAACATAAACCAAAATGGCGGACGGCTGACAGTCCCACGTTTCCCATCTCCGTGATTATGGTGATTTCAGACGTCCAGAAAACAATAAATAAATCCAAAGAGATGCTAATGTGCATAATCCAGTGTTAAAATCCAAGAATTTAACAAAAACACTAAACAAATTTGAAATCCAAATCATTTTTACACTCAGAATTTGGAGAGCCGAATCAAAGCGTCCTACCTGCACGGAGAGCAGGAAACTCTTATTCTAACTCTTATTCTAACAAAAAACATGACAAACTGACAAGTTTATTATTATATAGCCATTCAACAGTGGTAAATACATGTATCTATAAAAAATCACAAGTGCCCAACAATGTAAAAGGATTAAACAAGTTGCAGAACTTGTTGGGAAATTAAATCCACTGCTTTGGTCAAAACGAGTGACATTTTAATTGGTATTCTTCATGGGTGATTAGTTATGCTTTTTATTACATAGATTCTTAAGTTACATCTAAAACCAAAATTTTTGATGTGGGATGACATAATTAAAGAGATTGTCAACTTGGCGAATTCTCATGAAATCTCACCACTATTGAGACTTTGATAAAACTTCCACTTCACAAACATAAATCACTAATTTCTCGATAATGTATGAAAATATCATAATACAACTGTGAGGCGGCCGATGGGTTTATTTCGTTCTCCGTGATCGGGGATTTCAGTTCCCCTGATTTGTTTTCCATTTCATTAATTTGTCGTGAATAGTTATTGGAACCTTGTCCGTGAGTCGTTCTTGATTCTTGGTCAAATTAAATTTCCTGTGAACTGTGGTTCTTCCGAATAATTTTTCGTGATTTGTGATGAGACCCCCCATCAGGCCCCTCAACTATCTAAACACAACCAACGTGGTAAAAACATTGTCAAAGTTTTATAACTAGGAAGTCGTAGTCAAAGAAATAAAAGAGGAGTTTCAAAAGTAAACAATGCATATCACAATCATCATTGTCAGTTTTCCACATGAAATCTCCGCTTAATTTGCCAATATTTGTTTTATTCATCAATATTTCTAATTCAAATTTTGAAACACAACTATTAAATAATTAAGGAAAACAATTCACTTTTCGGTTTAGATATATGTGAACTAAATTAAAAGTACATTTGTAGTTTAATAGGAAGTTCTGATGTGGCTGTACCATGTTTGTTGTAATCAATATGGGGTGATAGTAGAGTTGCCAATCTCTGTAGTTATATGTCTATGGGGATGATTGTAATTATTTTTTATACATTTTAGCTGTGTGTTCTTGCTTCCTTTATGCTGCAGTACTGGTATCCATACAGTTTAACATATATATAATCCATGTTTCGTACATGTTGTAAGAGTTGACTTTAGTATGGTACTTTTATTTTCAATATTCAAGGAAATGAATAGTTTTATTTAAGCCCTCAATTAGTACAGGATAATTTAAGCACTTTTGAAAATGAAATTTTAAGTGGCTTTTTCCAATTCTGGCTAAAACAGATTTCACATTGCATTATTTTACATGTTTTGATGGATTAACAGATTTTTTGGATGTTGGTTTTTAATTAATGCACATATGAGAGTCCTCATTGCAATTTGATGCATGGTGATTATAAAATCTTAGCTTTAATTTCATTTGCACAGTAGTATGGTTGTACAATTTTTTTTTTTTAAATATTAGAAAAACTTGTCTAATTTTTTATTTTTCAGAATTTCATGAAAGCTGCCTTCAATCTATCTTAAAGAAAGGACAGAAAGAAGGTCACAGAAATGTCATCATGGCGAATCATTTGTTCTCAAGACTGGTCGCAACGATAGGAAGAAATCATTTTGTAACAAATGATTTAAATAACAAATTTAATTTGGGTAGTTGTCCTTGTTCAATGAGTTGTGGCGAGGAAGTAGTTTTTGACAATAAAGGGATAGGTAAAGATGTAGTTTTTAGCTGTAAATATGGACAAAGTTTTGACAATATTGAATTGAAGTATTTTTTCCTAACCATAGCTTAGCCATATATATCAAGTTTTTTTCCATCACTTGATGTCAGTTGTTCATAATATGTATGTTTTATTCAGAGATTTGTTCCTTTGAATTCCTCGGCTCCTTAGTCATATTCATCCTTGGATGCCATGGTCTTTTCCTATACAAATGTTTAGTCTGGCTTTTATCAAAATTGTCCTTTATTAACATGATTAAGGGGGTACGGGGGTCTCAAGTTTGTCAGATAGAATTTTCTGGTATAGTTTGTCAGATAGAATTTTCTGACATTTTCACTATTTACCCTTTGTTATTAGAGCATACAAACAATAAAATAAAAAATTGAGGTCACCGGCCATATAAGAATGAAATATGAAATGCCAAAATCTGCTATTTTGGTTGAAATAATAGGGAAAATTAGCGAATTTTAACAAAATTTTAAATTACCTTAGTTACATCAGATAAATTTTTTTTTATTTTGTTAATTGATAGCTAATATACTGTCCTTAAATTTCTAAGAAAAAAATTTTGGGGTCACCGAACTTATTTTTGAATAAATTGCAAAATACTGATTTTTTCCTAGTATTTTTATACTAATTATCTCCCCTTAACGGAACAGGAATAAGCTGAAAGATTCAATATTCTGCATTGTTACGCAATAAAAGGGATATATTTCACCAAATTTAACTTATATAATACATTGAAAATGATTTTGGCAATATTTCCATAGTAAATTCCATTTTTTTGTCACATGTGCAATAATTTTAAACCCTGGTACTACCTTAGGGACCTACAATTTCAGATGTTTCTGGCAAGTTCATATCTAATTTTAGATGGCCACCAGTTTAAAACATTGCTTAACATTGAACCTCTTAGTAGGTTAGTATATGCAAAGCATTTTATCTGAAATGACTCTGCTAATTGCAAATAAAAACTTGAGCACAATGGTGCTTAGATTAGGTCAAGTAGTTATGAGAATATGAATCTCTTATTGATTGTTGTCAAGCAGTTTTAGAATATGAAAATATTACTGTGGACTGATTGAACTACTAGCTACTATAAGAATTAACTTTGACATTGAATAATTTCAAGCAGCAAAAAGAATGTTAATTTGGTATTGATTAGCAGGTCAAGCAGCAATAAGAATGTTAATTTGGTATTGATTAGCAGGTCAAGCAGCAAAAAGAATGTTAATTTGGTATTGATTAGCAGGTCAAGCAGCAATAAGAATGTTAATTTGGTATTGATTAGCAGGTCAAGCAGCAATAAGAATGTTAATTTGGTATTGATTAGCAGGTCAAGCAGCTTACAAAACTCCCCCAAAACATAATTTTTGAAGTAAAATAAGTACACTGCAACAATTAATAGTCAAAGGTGATAATTTAACCAACCTGAACATTATATCTTTTTAGGAGACGACCATTTGATTTTCAGGGAGAGGCTTTTGCTTAGAAAAATTAATTATTTTCATGAGCATTTCAAACAATTATTTATTTTCCACCAAATGTCACATCAAATTATTTATTCACATTTGCAACAAAAAATGTATTCTTCAATTCAACATTTAATTATTTGTTTTCATGACAAGTAGGATTAAAATATTTATTATACCCCCCCGCACACAAAGTTTTGGGGGGTATATAGGAATCACCCTGTCTGTCAGTCCGTCTGTCCGTCCATGTACCTTGTCAGCACATGTTCTCCTAAACCCCTGCTTGGATTTTGATGAAATGTTGCACAGTTGAAGTACACCATCTGAAGGTGTGCATGAAGTTATATGGTTGCTGTCCACAATAATTAAGGGGAGATAATTTGTCTTTGAATATTTTCTGGAAAAGGGGGGAGGACTAACCTTGTCAGCGCATGTTCTCCAAAACCCCTGCTTGGATTTTGATGAAATGTTACGCAAATGTAGTACACCACCTGGAGATGTGCATGAAGCTATATGGTTGCTGTCTGAAATTTTGAAGGGGGGATAATTCGCCTTTGAATATTTTCTAGAAGGGGGGAGTAAACCTTGTCAGCGCATATTCTCCAATACTGCTGCTAGGATTTTAATGAAATGTTACAAAGTTGTAGTACATCACCTGAAGATGTGCATGAAATAATATGGCTGCTGCCTGAAATTTTGAAGGGGAGATAATTTGTCTTTGAATATTTTCTGGAAAAAGGGGGGTGAACATTGTCTGCTCATGTTCTCCTAAACAGATACTTGGATATTGATGAAATGTAACACAATTGTAGTATACCACCAGAAGATGTGCAGGAATTTATATAGTTTCTGTCTGAAATTTGAAGGGATGATAATTAGTCTTTGAATATTTTCTGGAAAAAGGGGGAGGTGTCCACACTTACTTAAATTTACACTTGCAATATTGATTCAGGGTTCAGTTAGTGGGGGGTAAAACTGGCTGCCATCGGCGACAGCTCTAGTTCTCACTGGCTCCAAGATTGAATAATTTATTTATAAAATCACCCAAGACCCAACGAAAATCAAATGGATGTCCCCTTGCTAGGAGTCTATCATTGTTACATTTTATCCCTCTGCTGCAACTGATTATTTTGGTTGGTACAGGCAGCTAGGGTTACTTTGGTCAAAGTATCAATTTTTATTTCATGTGTTGCAGAGAGTCGTCTTTTTATATAAGAATAATCCAGAAACAATGGCAACAACTGACACACAAAGACACAACACAAGTACAGAACAGAAACAGTGGCAACATCAGACACACAAAGACACAACACAAGTACAGCACAGAAACAATGGCAACAACAGACACACAAAGACACAACACAAGTACAGCACAGAAACAATGGCA
>MJUU01065940.1:0-17797 GCA_002080025.1 Modiolus philippinarum
ATAGAAAAGCAAACTCAGTTAAGGACAGAGCTATGCAAAAGGGAGATACATCTTAGTCTAAAAACAAAATTTCCTTAAATCAAGATATTGGAACCGGTGTTATGGTCTGTCTTGAACTTACTATTAGACATGAGCAAAACGCATTGTTGAAGACTAAATGGTGACTTCAAGATGAAGAACAACAAAAATCTAAATGGCACCAGGGTGCACAAGCCGAGTTGCAACTTCAAATATAATGTGACCAAGTAAATGTGGAGACCCATATATTTCTAAAATTGTCTATCTATTATCTCTCCTACCTAATATTCAAAATTCTAAGAATTCGAAAAGGCATATTTTCTATTTTCATATCTTGACATTTCAATATGTAAATCTTTTTTTGGTCACATTGACCTTTGGCCTCCTTTATCTTAAATCATAAGAGTTCTTCCCCTCCTAATATCCAACAATATATCCAAGTTTTAATTCAACTGGATGAAAACGTTTTGAGTTATTGTCCAGAAATCAAATGTTTCTGAAATTTTCAAATTATTTTTGATCACTGTGACCTTGACCTTCAACCTACCTTCTCAAAAATCAATAGGATTCTTTTACTACTGTTACCCAACAATATATACCAGTATCATTTAAATTGGGTGTAAACTTTTTGAGTTATCATCTGGAAACCAAATTTTTCTGAAATATTTAATCTATTTTCGGTCACTGTGACCTTGACCTTTGCCTACTTTCTACCAAATCGATAGGGTTCCCCCCTTTCTAGTACCCAACAATACATCCAAGTTTCATTTCAATTGGATGTAAACTTTTTTAGTTTTCACCCGGAAACCAAATTTTCCTGAAATTTAGAGTCTATTTTCGGTCACTGTGACCTTGACCTTCGAGCTACTTTCTCCAAAATCGATAGAGTTTCTCCCCTTCTAGTATCCAACAACATATCCAAGTTTCATTTTGATTGAATATAAACTTTTTGAGTTATCATCCGGAAACCAATTTTTTCGGAAATTTTCAATTTATTTTCGGTCACCGTGACCTTGACCTTTGACATTTTTTCTCCAAAATCAATAGGGTTCCTCCCCTCCCGGTATCCAACAAAATATCCAAGTTTTATTTCACATGGATGTAACTTTTTGAGTTATCATCCGGAAACCAATGTTTGACGCCCGCCCGCCCACAACACCTGGGACTAATATAACATGTTATATTAGTCCCAGGCAACACCTAACCAATAGCCGAGTTCAACTCGGCTAAATACGTTGTTCCATTGCTTTATTTTACCACGTTATTGTAGAGGCTTTGTCTCATGTACATTTACTCCATATCCCTTATTGCTTATTGGAATTTCCAAATAAAATCGGTTTTCGGACCAGGACCGAAGTACTGGTTACTGGGTTAGTGAATATAAAGGAACTACTTAGTGTGTCAAATCTACTTTAGTATTAATTTATCTTACAAATATTGTGTAAATATCTGCACTGATGAGAAATGATGCAGGTTAAAAGTTGAAAGTATTTTAATTCTTTATTATTCAAAGAAACAGCTAAAATATAATGACATAGAATAACAAAATTACCGACTAGAACCATTAAAAGCAGAAAATCAAAATGAAAAAGTCAAAGCAGGTGCAACATTACTGGAAAATTGTCAAACGCAATGGTCCTGTATGATCCTGACTCGTTACACGCCAATAAAAAGAATATTTGGTTAAACCGGTTGTATGGCGCTAAAAATCTTCCCTTAAATTGCGGTAGTGTCTGGTAGCAACTCAGCAGCAATTGCTTTTGAAAGGCCGCAGACAGTAAACAGAAATGTTTATCCCTGTACTAAGTAAAAAATGACCCTTGAATTACAGTTAGAATACAACCTTTCATCTTCTCATATTTTAATTTGTACAAATTAAAAAAAGGGCTCTATAAGCATAACTATGAAAATACAACAATAAATTACTTTTAGTTTCTATACACATATATATATCTGCTAATGCAGTACCTTGCATTCCTATAACAGTAATCTTTATACTATTCTTTCCTAATTTTTTCCTAAGTAACAAATATGGACAGAGAATCCTGTTTTGAAAACTGGCTTCTGTCATAGTCTTTTCGAACTTAATTTAAACTTATCTGCACTGAAGAGACATAAGTTGTCGAAATGATCATCTGTAGAAACTAAATTACAGTAACTTCGGTATTTTAGTTAGTTTAGTCAATGCTTAGTCAACGTTTAGTCAACAAAGTTCCGGAACTCGTTTAATCCTTCTGCGTTGTTCGGAACTCGTGACATCTTTATTGATATTCACGACGGTCAATTAGTTATACTATAATTATCTGCACTGAAGAGACATAAATTGTCGAAATGACCATCTGCAGAAACTGAATTACAGTAACTTCGGTATTTTAGTTAGTTTAGTCGATGTTTCTGTTGTTGGACTGTTAGTCCCGAGGTTATGCACCCACCCAATAGCCGAGTACTTCGATACTAGTCGGAAACAAATTTTGGAATCTTGCAATCTTAATTTTAAAAATCATATTTAAAATGATCTGGTATCTCCCTCGCATATAGCTTAGTCCTTGGCTAATTTTCGCTTTTCATTTAAGATTTCATAGGTTATGTTTCATTTAAGATTTCATAGGTTATGTTCGTTCTGTATTAGCGTTTATGACATCTTTCCGATTTTGGTTCTCCATATATCTGATTTGTTCACCAGTGATGAGACATAAGTTGTCGAAATGGCCATCTGCAGAATCTAAATTTACAGCAATTTTGGTATTTAAGTTATTCATAATTCACCCTGTAAATATCAGTAAGAGTAATAACGATTTAAAATTGAGAGTGGATTAACATCCTCCATCTTAAATAAAGCTTTGTGTGACTATTATTCATTTATCGCTCCTATTGCACCCGAACGTTATTCGAGAAACAGTAGATATAACTGGTACCAAAATTAATTCCCGGAGGTCATTTTCGTGTTTAGAGAGACACAATCTAACGTGCCAGCTGAAATATTGCTCAATATAAGCTCTATTATCTAGGATTTTAGCCCATTAGTCAGCTAAGTTGCTTCACCAAGACTTTTATTATTGCAAACTGAATATTATGCGCTTTATTTGGTATAATTAAGAATATGTAGCTAAATATAAAAAGGTTTTATTATAAATATACCAATTATGCAAATACAGCCTTCAACACATTTCAACTCTCAGCTTTGAGCATGGCTTAATAATGAACTCTCAGTAGTCAGTACTTCAGTGCTGAACCGAAAGCCGATTATATTTGAAACATTACAATATCCAAATTTTTGTAAATTTTGTTGAAAACTAAGGAGTATCTCCCTCATTCAAAGCTCTGTCCTTAGCTGATTTTGGCTAAACGTTTAGATCATATTGGTTATTTGTACTCTATCAGTTTATGAATATCTTTGATTTTCTGGTCTTCCAAACATTTAGATTTTATCTGCACTGAAGAGACATTAGTTGTCGAAATGGTATATGCAGAAAATAAATTCACAGTAACCTCGGTATTTAGTTATTTATTACAAAAAATATATTTTCATAAGAAGTAAACTGTGTAAAAAAATAAAGGATGGGTTGCAATAAGGCCGTTTTCCGGCCCACCTAAAATTTTGATATAATATGTTCCAATGAAACTTACAATATATGTAGATGAAAATTGTACAATAAAATATCAAATTGCGCATGTGCAAGTCACGTGATAACTTTTACTAGGACTCTTAATAAGGAAAATAAATAAGGTATTTTGGCAATTATTTTGTAATTTTCGAAATGTAATCCAGACCACATGTTTTTAAGTGCCCACATCTCACTATTTTATAACTCTAAGTTTTCTTACATTCGACTTGATGAGTGCCCTGTGTTTGTCTATATGTTGTAGTTGTCCACTAGCTTAAGACACTAGTGCTTTTGGATGACAGTGATTGTAAGAGCACTTTGCCAGTTTAATTGATGTTTGTTGACAATCCCGCACCCATGACCAAGAAAGACATGGATGTAGCGTTGCTCGACAATTAGCAAAGAATTCCGCTTTAACCGGTGCTAGGGGCCGTGTTGAACTTACTATGAGGTATGAGCAAAGCTCATTGTTGAAGGCCTCATGGTGACTTCAAGATGAAGAACAACAATAAAAGCGTTGTTCTTTTGCTTGTTTTTTACCATGTATTTGTAGAGACTTTGTCTCATGTGCATTTACTCCATATCCTTTTATTCCCCATGAAAAGAATAAAGAATGGCACGGTGACAAAAGAACAATTCACATCATGTTGATATTATAATAATGTGTATATGGTGCGATTCTATCCATGATATAATTCTTTTATTAATCAATTTCTTCTTTGAAGGGAAATAAAACAGTTAAATACAGATAACTCTTTATAAAAAAAAAAAAAACTACACGAAAACTCCATTTTTCGAGGAAAATGGGCTACTTTTCCATCCTCTATTTTGATATTTTGTTGATTTTAGTATGAATTTGTGCTTGTCCGACATATTTTCACATACGTATACATATTTTCAAATATATTAATACAAATTTGAAACAAAAAATTCACTTCAGTGGGCCTAAATAAAATGATTTTGTCGACTTGATACGGTTTAGTATTTGTTTTGCTACTAACATTTTTTTTAACTACGAATGTTTGGCAAAGAATGCAAACACTGAGACATTGATTATTGATAAGTGAATATTATGCGCTTTATTTGGTATATTAGGAATATCTTTACTAAATATTTTGATGTTTTATTATAAATTATACCAATTATACAAACACAGCCTTCAAAACATTTCCACTCTCAGTTTTGAGCATGGCTTCATAGTGAGCCCGAGTGTACTATGCCTCCTGCACACATACCAGCCGCGTGATCTTTAGAAAGGCATTTAACTGATTTGAACTCTTATTTTTTTTTGAATAAGAAAAAAGAGGAAGCCACTCATTTCAGTTTTTTTCCAAGAAAAGAATAAACTTAAAACAATTATGGTATCCCTTGTCTAACACAAATACTTATCGCAAAACAAGTTTTGCATTTTGCTGCAATCAATTCAAACATGTTCTAGGGTATGGAAGATCATTATATTTTCATTGTGAGAGCTTTCTCTACCTAATATAAAGCTTAACAAGAACAACTTAGCAGTAAACAAAGCTAAAACTAAAGATACATGTATCTGTTATATCTTAACTCTGGCAGGTGATTGCTAGATTCCTTTAAATTAAACATTATCTATGCCCAAGTGTCAGCTGTTTAGAAAACTTAAAGGCGCTCCTGTAACATATCGAGATGGGAACCTTTTCTGCTAATTCTGCTAAAGGACAATAACAGAATCGAGGGTATAACATAGAAGTAACATAGGAAATAAACAAGGTCGAAAATACAAAGAAATCGGAAATAGGTGATCAAATTTCTTCGAATATTTTTTTTTACATATTCACAGATGACTCTTAAAAGCAATAAAATATAATCTATTGCTAATCTATATGGTGTCAAATATATAAAACTCACATTTTACATCGGGAAAAACTACAAGATTATATACAGCATCTACGTACTAAACCAGATCATGTTCAGCTTATTTGGCAAATTACCGGATTAGGAAGGTCTAAAATACTAGCAAAAACCTCATTTATTGAGAAATTTGATGTGTATAACGATATAATTTGCACATATAATTCAATAAAACTTTGATAAGCGAGGCAGATCACATAACAGAATATCATAAATACACTGAATTGTCACTTTAAAAATACACTTTTTTCATTTTTATATGCCTCTCATGCGTAACCAGCTTGGCATTTTGCATACATAATTCTAAATAAATTACTTTTGCAAGGCAGGGTTAAAACTCAGTTCGAATATACCCCATGTCGATTGTTTTTCCAAAGGCTCAATGTTAATTGCCACGAAGAGGGTATTATAAAAGAGGTAATTCAACAGAATGAAGTAATGTTTTAAAAGAATTAGCATATGATAAAAAAAAACTGCAAATGTTCTAGTGATGAAATGTATCACAGAAATAATGCTTCTACTGAATTTAATTTTTGTCAAATCAGTGGGCCGATTTAGCACCTTAATGCAACCCATCCTTTCATGTCTCAGTCGATGCAGTGGTGGAATCTATGTTTTATTTGGAAACTTGCAATATCTTAATTTAAGAAAATTTTCTTTAAGATTAAGGAGTATCTCCCTTTTGAACAGCTCTGTCCTTAGCTGATTTCGGCATTTCTATTTAGATTCTATTGGTAATTCGTTCTCTATCAGATTTCACACATGTTTTGGTGTATGGATTTCCAAATGTTTTGATTTGATCTGCACTGATGAGACACAAGTTGTCGAAATGCGCATATGCAGAAACTGAATTAACAGAAACTTCGGTATTTTGTTATTTATTTTACCCAAACTGAGACTAAAATGGAAGAGATCACTTGTTTATTGCCATACTTCGACCTATACCTATACCTATACCTACATATAAGCACCTGATGATACCACAATTTTTGTAGCGGCTCATACTGATGGTGCTTCAGTTTTGTGGAGTTCTTGTTCATTTTTATTTGTTTTGTCTTTGTCAAGCTGTGATTTTTAATATCTGATTTTGGATTTCCTCCTTGCCTCATTTTTTTCTTCGGTATTCGTTTCCCGTTTGCCGATGTATAGAACACTCTAGACTCTGGACTTTACAAAACATGTGCTTTGATTTTGGCTTTCAAAATCCTTTTTATTGCATTTTGTAAACACGTGTACAGCATAACGAAATTTACTGTTTTTGATGCAACTTCGGTATTTTTTGTATTTTGTTGCCACCATGATTTCAATATTATATGGACCTTTTATGTTCGGCCTGTTTGTTTGGTATGCGTTTTCCGGTGCATTCACAACTTGTTTGTTTTGACCGTAACTGTGCCATAAATAATGTCTTGAGAGAGGTATACTAAAACAGGATGCAAAATCTTTTTTTCGCAGAGGAGCAATAAGACACTTCTTAAATAAATATTTAGTGGTTTTACACACCAAGCTGTAGCTAAAATATTGCGTTCAGCATCGATCAATCAACAATGGTTTAACAAAATATGATTTCCAGAGTAAACAAATATTAAATCGACTGTAAGTTAAAGATATTGCTGATTTCTATTAATATGTAAAATGAATGGCAGACATGCTACATATAAAAAGATTTAATAAATCTCATGTGCTGGAAATATTTTGAGGAGGTGTAGGTGCCGGTGTCGTAGTAGTAACAGGCGGCGAATAGTATTGACAAGGTACTGAAAAATAATGAACATAGGTATTAATTTATAAGCTTATGATCATTTTCAACATCAAAGTGAAAGATATACAGATCTTTGATTAAAATAATATCTCTTTTTAAGGATGTAGTAAGGTGAAATTAATAAAATCTAGGATTTATAATTGATACTGAAAATGAATAGAGCACTGGTAAGAGAACACATTCGGCTAAAAATATTGATAGGTTATGGACCTTGTTTTCGAGATAAATGGCGGGAAAGCGATCTCTCTGCTTTTTTATCTTGCAATTACAATTAAGGAGTAGATTCGGTAAGGCAGAATTTCGGCCAAAAAAATTGAAGAAAAGCTGAAGAAGGATCTGTAGCGGTTTTGGAACTCTATAATGTCTGCTTTACTCGATTCAATTGTTTTTTGTTTTTTGTTTTTGTTTTTTGTTTTTGTTTTTTTTTATTCAACGGATGTGGTAAAGCAGGCCAACCAAACATAACATAAATTGGTGAAATCCTTGAAAAGGATTGAAAGACTAGATTTTGGACCTTTTTGGCATATTTAGTTTAGGCCAACCATTTGTACACTGACGAGTTTAATATATATTATGTAAAATGGTAAATTACAAAATATATATAATATTTTGAGTGTACACAAGGTTGGCCACTTCCGTTTCAATAAAAACCAATCAAAAATGACAAAAAATCTACAATTTCGAAAATTATGCAGTTTTTGGCTAATATTTTGGCATTATCTCTAGGACCTTCCTACTTTTTTTTCTTCTTTTGCAAACGAACATGAGTCTATTAAATGCAACCATTCTACTAAACAATAAAGTTTTGACAAATTTTCAAAAGTAGGGAAGTTAATGGGAAAAAATGCCCTTACCGAACCTTGTCCTTTCAAAATGTATCTTAAAGTTTAGATACATTTTGAATTTACAAAATGGGAAGTATAACACATTGATGCTATTTTTGAAAAAAACATTGAGGGTTATGGGGCAAAAAAAATATATGCTATTCTTAAGGAAAAATCTGAAGGGGTTCCGAATATTTTACCAGATTCAGAAACCTAACCTGACTACAGCCTTAATGTATTCTAAAATTATATAAACTACAACAGTTTTGTTTTTGTTGTTCCGCGGCTTTTGACCTTCCTCAAATTTACTTGTAACTGTAGATTGTTTATGATATCCGTTATATTATGAAAGGACAGTTAATAGATTACTATCCACTACTTAATACAATGTAAGTAAAATGTATTAGTTCAAAAATTTGTTCATACTTAAACTGATTTTTTCTGGTCTGAGAAAAAGTAAACGATACAGACCGGGAGAAATATGGTGCAATTTAGGCTATACAGTCAACAGAACAAACGACAAAGTGGATATGCAGTGAGCTTATAAGAATCCAAAGAAGACGTAGACTTATTCTACTGCAGTCAAATATCCTGACTAATCATTCAAATTGATTGAAAAGCTTGATAGGAGATACGAGACCTTATACCATTATAGCCGAAACGCATTTATTTAATGTTTCTAAAGCAAAACTAAATCTACGTTTTAGCAGAATATAATTGATGACCAGGCTTCAAAAATGGATGTAGGGTTCATATCCGTTGTCTTTGTACTATATCAAAATGAAATCTGCAACTACAAAAAAAAAAAAAAAAAAAACAGACAGGGACTATGAACCCGTATCCCCTGTGAAGATTCAGGAAGAACCTATTTATGCATTAAATCCCTTTTGTGGCATTATTCCATGTATAAAACCATTCATTAATAATAAATGCGCAACGTCCAATTGTATTTTATTCATTTGAGAAGAAAGAGAAAAATCTTGCCAAGTATGTTAATTTCAGTTTCCATTACATAGATGATGTATTATCGCTAGGCAATCCTCGATTTGCGGATTATCTTCATCTCATCTACCTAAATGAACTAGACATTAAAAAGACCACTGATACACCAACATCACTTCCATTTTATTAACAACTCGTGATGATTTTGACTTTCTAATTGTGAACTTCCCATTTTTGAGTAGTGATGTGCCCACATACCCAGCATATGGAACCAATATTTCACAGCTCATTCCCTACTGTCGTGCATGTAATGTGTACGTCGATTTTGGCATTGACTGAAATTGCTATCTCCAGGGTTATGTCCAATCACCATTAAAACTGTAACTCAAAAAGCTTTATGGTCGTCATCATGATTTGACTGATTACTTGTGTTTCTAACACAAATGAAGATGAACATCTTTCAATAGATCCAGAGTTATTACTGGATTCACAAATTGAGAATTTGACAATTACACCGGACTTTTTTATACGTACAGTGCACAGAGTGTCACAAGTCTTATGATTCCGGAGCACCTGATGACACTCCTGTTTTTAAGTTGTTCCGATGTTGCCATTGTCTTTGGATTATTCGTTTTGGATTGACGGTTCGGTTCTCGCTTACTTCACACTCTTAGTGCTGGATTTTTAAGTGGCATTTGTAGTATGTTCTTATTATTTCGTGTTCTGTATGTGATCCTTATATTGCCATGTATTCTGGAGTTATCACTTTTGGTTATTATTCGGTATTTATTTTGGAAATTTATTAGTAAGCCAGTTTATCAATTGCATTTAATTCCATCAAAATTTGTTTAAATAGACCCACTGTTAGAAACACTTTCCATATAGAATAAATTCATATTCATTTTCTTGCTTTCAACTGCAAATTATAACACCTATATTGCTAAACATAAAAAATGACAGGATATAAAGTATAAATGCAAATGAGACAAAGTCTCTGCAAATACGTGAATAAAACCAAGCAATGAAACAACATTTTTACTGTTTGAAACAACATCTTTTCATACTTTAACTGATTTTTTTTTCTCTTTTATCTTCATGTATAAATACAATTTCGGACGATTTTGAAAATTCTCGTGATGCCCCGAAAACCAAAATATTCTTACTGTGATTTGAAAAGAAGATACTTATACACTCAAATATTACATTCACAGATACTGTTAGACAGATTTTATTGTTTTCCAGTATATTTGACCGCGAATTATTCACAAACAATACGACTGTAACATATGTGAACATCATTCCAAGGCAGCAAATAATAATAGACAGCATTTTACATGATTTTTATTAATATATTAGCATATTGTAATATTGCCTACCAAAGGAACACAATTAACTCCTTCCAATTTCGTTTTATGTTAATTGTCATGATGTCATTAAATCTAATCAGATACCTTTCATTCTACTTTTTCAGAGGGTCAAACTCATGAAGGATCTCCAACTAGAATGTTACAAAGTTCAATGTATCATGGACTAAAGGGACATGGTTAAAATCACTTAAACTCCATAGGGCTAACGCCCTTTTGATTTACAACTTATTTCATCTGATATATTAAAACTGCCACATAAGTACTTTGAAGTGCTTTTAATGTTTCGTGCTTCATTTAAAGTTTATGATGTAAAAAGAATCGCCAACTCAGATTACTTGTAAATTTGTTTCATTTGATATATTTATACTTTTTACATACACTATGTCTATATGATTGGACTGAATACTGCTTTGATCGTGTGTTTGTTTTGTGCCAGGTTCACTTTCGAAGTCTTATTCCATTTTAAATATGGAATCTTTCTTACAGTTCCTTTACCAATATGTTTGATATATGTTATGTCTTATGTTTATCTTCCTCTTCACCAGTATCCTTTCAATAATATTATTATTCCTTGTGGGATTTAAAATTCAAACTCACACTTATTATGCTTAATTCTACATAAATAACTCAACACGAAATATTCATATTGGTCACATTGTATACATTTGGCTTTTGACATCTGTACATTTACGGTATATACCATTTATTTTATACTTTTTTGAATACATCTTACTTATTTTAGGTGGAACACACTCGTAGGTATATGGATTATATGACATCCCTCCGTCTCTACGTCCCCGCTTTAGTGCTCCTCCATAACAGTTTACCAAACAACATTTATATCCAGGTTTACATTTGCAATCATCTCCGTAACAACCACCTCCTTTGCAAAGGTAAGACCCTCCGCTTCGTTTTCTACGATTTCCTCCATAATATGGTGGTGGGCACACGGCACAGTAACTAGTAGACCTCTTTTTTTCTGCAATAAATAAATTTTGTAACCGAATAAAAGGCATGGATGAATAATTGATGATTAATAAATAAATAATTTCCTTTGTTTGGGTTCTAGTGCTGCTGATTAGGAATAAATTTCCGAAATGGCCATACAGCTCAATAAAATTTTTGCAGTTGAAGTTAACATATGTGTTATGGTCTCATGTTCATTTGCTCCATATCCTTTCGTAAAATATGGAAAATAAATAAGTTTTAAAAAATTGCCCCACTCAAATGAAGCTGTTAATTTGAGACTAGAGTTTGTCTCTCCTGCAATGTTGAGAGGGAGATGTATGCTCTATATACATTTCAGTTGTAGTGTACTTGTTCTTAAGAGCATTTGTCATGTGGATGCACTATTTGTTTTTTTATTTTACTATTTTTTAATATCAAATTTGTTTTCTGACCACCTGTTTATTGTGACCTGTTCTCTTTATATTATGTCAAGTTGTCTTACTTTTGGCTCGATGAGTTCCTTGTGGTTGTTTAAATGTTGTAATCGTCTTCTATTAGTGTTTTAGTCGGGGAACTGATGACGGCAATTGTAAGAACATTTTGTCAGTGTTGGCGATCCCGTATCCACAGGTAAGGAAGTGGATATAGCGATGCTCGACATCTAGCAATGAATGCCACCCGGACCGGTGTTGTAGGTGTCTTGAACTTACTGTGGGGTAAGAGTAAAGCTCATTGTTAAAGGCCGTGTGGTGACTTTAAAATGAAGAACAACAATAAAAGCATTGTTCCATTGCTTAATTTTTTCATGTATTTGTAGAGTCTTTGTCTCAATTGCATTTACTCAATTTCCCCTCATTGTTAATTGCACACAGCTCTATATAATATGAATGATAATGTATTGTTAAGGTGAGATGCAAAGGTAGAATATATGATTCCGAATGCCAACAGTGATGAAAATTATAATTTTAAAATTCTTAGCATCTAAAAATCCAGCAAGATCTACGGCTGGATTTGAACCTCTGCTTTACAGTCATCTATAGCAACACCACCTGCTTATCTAATTACTACTTCAACTGTAGTTGTAATGTCAGATGATTTTTTTCCCTATTAAAGAACATGTTGCACAGTTGTAACATTCATTTTTCACTCCTTCACAACTGCTTGATATCAATTTATTTTTAACCATTCATAACTGAAGAATATTTTTTTTTATGATTAAACAATTTCACATGTGAGTTCGTCAAAAATAATCGCAATCTAAAATCACATAAAACGTATGTTGCATTTAAGGTTTTTTTTACAAACGTGAATGAGTCCTTTAATTTGTATGCATATACAGAATGTGAGAGAATTAAATAAAAATACAAATGCATGTTCAACAATGAGCCATCTGCATGCTGACATCGAAATCAATTCTTATTTTTCGGCAATATGTCCTCATTTTTCTGATCAATTAATTTGTCTTGAAAATACATAGATATCCAAGTTGCATAATAAACGGTAAATATCTTTTTACTGTACACGTGTTTCAAGGAGTAATTCCGGGGGTTACATATCAGCAGCTTTAGAATCAAATAATATGGAAAGTCATAATCAAAAAGTAGTAAAAAAATAGTACTCATTACTAAACATATCGAAATAGGAGGCCAAATCTAGTACCAAGGACATCCGACGAATACCTCTGAACCACCGAGTGCCACTGAAGCCTCAGTCAGTTTTAATTGTAAATGTTTAAAAATATTGTATACTAACTTTGTTCTTCGTCAATCCCACCACATCTAGTCTGACACTCGTAATAAGTTTCAAAGTTATTCAAGTTTCCACCACATCCATAATAGTAAAATGGCAGACATTTTCCGTAAAGAACATCATAGTAAAATCTACGTATACCCTTGTAACTTCCTCCATAATAACGGGACAAACATGATCTGGAACATTTATACCCACTGTATGGCGGATATCCAACATCTTTTGGATTCCCACATTCTACAGTTAACAAAAAATATGTTGTTTAATTTGTAATCTCTTGCTAGACAACTCCCATGGGTACTAACTGTGCACCTCTCTTGCAGATCTTTTTCTGTTCTGATACGAACGGGACTTCATAAATATATTGCAAAATAGAACCGTGCAAACCGTAATAAACCTCTTTCAATTTTTAATGATAACAGCAGGTATATTGACGATCTCCATACTATTGACATCCTCCAGTTATTCGATTTTAACTACGAGATCCGAAAAACTTAACAATTAACAATGAAGGGATATGGAGTAAATGCAAATGAGACAAAGTCTCTACAAATACATGGTTATAATAAGCAATGGAACAACGCTTTTATTGTTGTTCTTCATCTTGAAGTTACCATGAGGCCTTCAACAATGAACTTTAGTCATACCTCATAGCAAGTTCAAGACGGCCCCTAGCACTGGTTTGAGCGGAATTCATTGCTAATTGTCGAGGAACGCTACATCCATGCTCTTTAACCTAATGATCCATGGATGCGGGATCGTCAACTAACATAAACTTAACTGGCAAAGTATTCTTACAATCGCTGTCAACCACTGCCCGACAAAAAGACGAAAAAAGACAACAACCACGGGGCACTCATCGAGCCGATTGTAAGAAAACGGTGGTCAGAAAAAAATTTTAGATTACAAAAATTAAAAAAGGCCAAAATATGAACGTGTGATAGCGTATCCATATGAGGGATTCTCTCAAGAACAAGTACACCATAACTGAAATGTATATAGAGCATACATCTCTCTAGCGGGGAATCTTTTTACGGACTCCACACTGCAGGAGAGACAAACTCCAGTCTAAAATTAACAATGAAGGGATATGGAGTAAATGCAAAGTCTCTACAAATACATGGTTAGAATAAGCAAACACTGGTTAATAAAGCAAACAATGATTCTAAACACTGCCCTTTTCTGGACCTAAGTATCACCTCTGACTCTGCTGCAAGAAAAACTAACATTTATCTTTAATAAAAGGGATGATTTTGATTTCAACATTAGTAATTTGCTTTTTCTTGACTGCGACGATCCTCTAGCTCTATCCTACGGCGTGTATATAAACGAACTGGTACGATTCGCACGTGTTTGTTCTACTCTCGCGACGACTTGAATGAGCATAACCTTAATATCACATTCACAAATATAATAAGGTTACAGAATTCATAAATTATTAATCACCTTTCAAAAGTTTTATAGAAGATATGAACATTTAATATCTAAATATGCCACGACTTCAGATATCTTAATGCCAAGGCCATTTTTCATCTTCGTCTTTACGGAAATGATATAAATGCCAGAAAGTAATAAAAAAAATCAACTTAACTTTCATTCGGTACGTACTATTGGATATCGACAGGATATTCTACACGAATCCGTGAAACAACGGCAGTAGAATATCGAAGGAACAAGGGAAGCAATGACTACAAAAATCGAAGTCCAAAGACATGGCAAAAACGGCAACAGAGAAAAGCAAAGACAAAACAAGAACATGAGACAGCTACAATGCACCGAAATAAAAAGATAACATTAAGAACTAAGGCACTCATAGTGTGAACTCCCATGAAAACCGGGAGTTACATCGGGTGCTCCGGAAGGGTAAGCATGTCCTGCCCCGCTAGCAGTACCCGTCACACTATCAGTGAGGCATATACATGTTTGGTTAATGAATTGGTTAATGTCATTTACTAACCCTTAGACAAAACCTTTTGAAATCTATGGCACATGTTGATTCTCTAACCTCAAACAGTACCATGGTAAAATTTTGAAGTTCTTGAGTAATTCTATATATATAGTATTCATACAATCACAAGGACAAATCGGTAGCACAAACATCACTGACGAAGACAAAACTAAAATTGTACAGTACGTATGATGTTCAAGACAACACGAAAAACTTAAGTACTGACAGTGTGAACGCACATAAAAACCGGGAATGACATCAGGTGCTCTGGATGAAATTGGTAATTTGGGTGCAATGACTAAGGGAAGTTTTGAGTTGATCTTTTTTTTCGTAATGTGACAGTGTTGTACCAGCAGCCGGCAGTTTAGCGGGGAGCTCTTTTTGACCCATTCTTCTAAATTTCTTTTCAAGATAGTGGTGTCAGAGGTGGTACTCTACCTGTATTGGGCTTTATTCGAATGCTTGTTATACTATAGGGTAACGGAATTTATAAAAGGAGGTTTGGATATCCTTAAACCGGTTATAAAAACTACCGCTAGCCGGTACCAAGTCTCTCTATCCCAAGATATTATACGTTTTATTTTGTCATTCATTTGTGTTTTCTAGTGCAGATTCCTTGTGGATTGTGGCATTTGATTGTAATTTTCGGGCATTGTAAGTGCTACCATGTAGTTGCCACTTTTTTACTTTAAGTATGTTGTTTAGTTTGTAAAGATTGATTATAATTGTTAATATTCAATACAAAAAAAACATGAACGTGTGAGAACAAGGTAAGTAAGGAAAATAGATAAAATCATGAAAAGTATGAAATTTTGATGAATGACAATTTCTCTAATAGCACACCTCCTGACTAATTAGTTATCGAAATGATAATCAACATGGGAGTTACTTGATCTCAGTTGGCGATTGGTCAATCATGTAAATGTCTCTTGTCAGTTTCTAGAAATAGTGCAACCGGATGTTGATGAAATTAACACCTGCATCATTGTCTAGCGAAATGGTTTTTGCATTTTTATGACTAAGATAACTTAATTTATTGATAATATGACATTTTTACTAAAATTATTATATTCAACACCCCTTTCAATGAAAGGCGCAATGATACACAAAGCAACGATGATAGCCACAAAATGGCGGCATACTTGAGACTGGAGACAATGGAGATCGCTTTACTTCAAATTAATTGAGTAGAAATTAGAGAAACAATCTCTAACACTCTTTCCGGTTTATTACGATAATTTCTCACATCTCGATAGTTAAATTTTCACATTTTAAAGTTCTTGGGTAAACCTCGAACTTTAAAATGTGAAAATTTAACGTTAAAATGTGAAAATTCAATTATCTCGATGTGAGAAATACGTAATAAACTGGAAACAATGTTAGAGACTATATATATATATATATATATATACCATCCATTTGACTATCACAAGGATGTAACCAGTCATTATTACATCTACGACAAAGCTACACTGGCCCAGATCGATATCATGCCTATCACTAATCAAAACAACTCGATAGAGACCTGAAGGTAAAATTTATTTTCCATATACCCCATTAGTAGCAACGTTTGATTAATATCAGGGAACTGCAATCCATTCTAGAATTATGCAACAAACTTTAAAAATAAAAAAAGTTTTCTAGCAAACTATTTGGAAGGTATTTACTTTAAAAGATGAAAAAAAAACATGAGAGTACTATTAACAAGAAGCAGTCTCAATTTGAAGCATAAAACCCAGTGGGGTCACTCACTAAATATTTGGTGGCGAGGAAGTTCTGATAAACGGAGATGGGTTTTTTTCATATTTTTGTCTACGATGGGCTACATAAATTTGAGCTTTTCCTCTAAAGTATTCAACAAAATCCATTCTAATTAACCAAGAACATTAAATCATACGTTTTTTTTTTATCTTAATCATGTTATGTCAGCATCTTTATGAGATTACATCTGTGATCAACTTATCTTGTAGTAAATATTAGGACAATTTCTGTATATATAATGAATACTACATGGCAAAATCCGTATCACATAACGTATCACCCCTAGTTACTTATATCAGCCCGAGGGCCTATGGTCCGGGGCTGATATTGGTCGAGGGCTGATACATGTGATACGGATTTTGCCATGTATTATTACAGTTTATCATTTGTTTAGTAATAGATACAGACGTTTAGAATATGTCATACGGTGCATGGCGTTCATTTCGTATTCACTCTATGACGTCATACCCTTTACCACATACCCTTTATCGCATTGCTTACCCTTTTTTATCATATGTTTAGTAATAAATAGAATATGTCATACGGTGCATGGCGTTCATTTCGTATTCACTCTATGACGTCATACCCTTTACCACATACCCTTTATCGCATGGCTTACCCTTTATCACATACCCTTTTTCGAAATTAATTTTTTTTTCAATTTTACTTATTTTATTAAAAAAAAATCGGGGGTTAAAATTTTTGGGGGACAATTTTTTTTGGGGTCCAAAAAAATTTGGGGGGGGGGCAAAAAAATTTTTTTAGGAGAGGATAACAAAGATTTGTTTGGGGTGAAATTGTTTTGTGAGGATCAGTTAAAAAATCTAGCAAACTTTTTTCCTTTACATATTTTACGAAAGGATGTACATGTTACATGTTAGAATTAGTCCAAAACTTCTAGTCCTTTCAGCCCATTTTGAAATTTCCCTCTTCACAAAATACATGCATTTTCTCTTACCGATTTCAATTTTTGACAGTATTTTTCGGAT
>MJUU01065944.1:0-54394 GCA_002080025.1 Modiolus philippinarum
ACACCGAATAGAAATTAGCAGTACATTAACAATTTATTTCAAATATTTTTTTCGGGTTCAATGCATGCATATTTCAATTACATGTTTAAGTATTTTGTTGAATTATATCATTTACGGGTATGTTTTTTTCTTGAATCAAAAGGGGGTCCAAGCACATGGTAAAAGCCAAAGTGAGACTTGTTTATCATCTGACTTAAAGATACACCTGCCTATACCTAA
Organism: Modiolus philippinarum; assembly: GCA_002080025.1. Taxonomy (NCBI): domain Eukaryota; kingdom Metazoa; phylum Mollusca; class Bivalvia; order Mytilida; family Modiolidae; genus Modiolus; species Modiolus philippinarum. The sequence continues at coordinate 220 of MJUU01065944.1, forward strand.
TTCAGAATGGTCCAGTCTAGTCGATAATTGTGCGCGGAAAATATCATCCATTTAAAAGTATGGAGCATTTTTAAAAAGTGTTTTTTCTTTCAACATGTATTTGAAATCATCAAATTAAAAGTAGTTCCAGAAGTGTATAATATTTTTACACAACCATGCAAAATCCGGTGCCGAAATATGCAATATTAAAGTAAGAAGAAGAGAATTTTCATTATCTAAAGGAAGTGAAACAGACTTTAAAATATGTAGATACATGTAGCTGAACAGCAGGCCTGTTACCTAATCACGCATTTGCGACTCGGTAATGCTTTTGAATTAATCGGCTGTTTAGTCACATTTCTTATAACCGAAAAGCAGAAAAAAGGTACATCTCTGTGATAAAAAATACTCTTTACTAAAAATTTATTTGATTTAAACCGTGTTGTACCCAGGTGTTTATAAACGATAATTGTGATTTAAATAATTTGATTAATCAGACAAGCGTGTTACAAAACAAAAACAAGTTGTTAATAAAAGGAAGCTTTTCTTTACAGACACCCTATCGCAACGTCGTATCCTGTACAAATGAATGAATTGATAATATATGTATCAATCATGTGCTGCTGTGACGTCACCAGTATAGAACATGCGCTGCTGTGGGTGTTAAAAATATCATGTATGTTAAACTGGAAAAAAAATTATCATTTTATACAATAAAGTCATTCCAAAATTCATTCATTCTTCATATCATGGAATGCGCCTTCCATATTTTGTTCCGTCTGGTGTCACCACTGCACTATCAGGTTTTGTTCTATGACATCGTGATACCGGGAGAATTCACGCACAAGGAACAATGTTTTGAACATGCGTGAAATACAACTTTTCCCGCGAGTTACCTGATAGTGCAGAAGCGACACCAATCGGGAAAAGCAGGAAGGTGTATTCCATTATTTTTAGATAAATACGGAAAAATCCTTTCATTGTTTTTTTTTATAATCTGGATATTTATTTTCCAATATTATCACTTTGGGAAGAAATTTTTCCTTGATCCGCTACCTTGGGCCATTTTCTAAAGTTCTGAGAGAACAGTACTTGTCAAAAAAAGTCGGCGTTGTCAAACATTACATCTTCCATTCTGCCAATAATATATGTTCAGTGATTAAAATAAAGGCCAATTTTTTGCCTTTTTTTTAAATGCCGTTATATTCTCTAGTACATAGTTGTTTTGCGATAGTGGCTTAACCTTCTTACATTATACTCGTGTTCATCTTGGAAATCTTAAGTAAGCTTACATTATCAAAAGTGTTACAATAATTTTGATATTTCAGACCTACCTGGTACATGAAATATTAGTTATTTCATAACTTTCAGCCTCTGCTTCTACAGTATTTTTCAAATACGAATGCAGTGTATACTATAGTGCACTCTCTAGAAGCGAAGGGTCTTTCAGTAATTTGTTTTATTTATACATAGCTTTATAATATTTTAAATGACTGTTTTATTTGATCTTTCTGAAGTGTTGCTAAAGTTGATTTCAAACACCAATCAATTAATTAATCAATTTACTAACCAATCGAACAATTAATCAGTAGAGTCAATCAATAAAGTAACCAAGTTGAGGATGATAAGTAAATGGCGAATAGGGAATAGGGAATAAGTAAATGACGAATAGGAAATAGGGAATAGGTAATAAGTAAAGAGCGAATAGGGATTAGGGAACAGGGAATTAGTAAATGACGCATAGGGAATAGGGAATAAGTAAATGACAAATAGGGAATAGGGAATAGGTAATAAGTAAATAGCGAATAGGGAATAAATAAATGACGAATAGGGAATAGGGAATAAGTAAATGACGAATAGGGAATAGGGAATATGTAAATGACGGATAGGAAATAGGTAATAAGTAAATAGCGAATAGAAAAAGGGGAATAGGGAATAAGTAAATGACGAATAGGGAAAAGGGAATAAGTAAATGGCGAATAGGGAATAGGGAATAGATAAATGGCGAATAGGGAATAGGGAATAAGTAAATGGCGAATAGGGAATAGGAAATTGGGAATAAGTAATCAAATTGACGACCGTGATTTGAAAACCAAGTAACATATTGTCTTCAAACATAGTATGTAAGCTATCTGTTGCAAATTGTTGCTCGGGTTCAATAAGTGCCAAGTGATCTAAATGGTCTTGCTGTTATACACCTTGAAACTTTGAATTCCCGTATTTTTGGCTGATAATGTAATAACATACTGTCAACAAACTTGGTCTGTAACTTGTCTGCCAAAAAATTCAGGCCAAGCTTGATTTTTGGTTCAGAAATCTAAGAAGTACTGCAATTATGATCGTTGAAACCTTCAAAATTTTCCAACTTTGAATCAACTTCAGGTGGTTCTTATCAATATTCTAAAAGAAATTAGATACAGTCTTGAGACTTGATAAGTAAACTGTTGACTAAAAATTTCATACAAATATTTATTCAAGGTTCTAAGGTTTATTAGTGCCCCTTAAACTAAGAATAGGTTCTAGAAGTTGAGGTTTCAGACTCCAAACATGAACAAAGTTTAAAGTGTCTTCAAAATTGGTATTCAAATTATGACCCTTGATATTTTAACAATCTGCAAAATTTTAGTCCATTTCTTCCTTATGTTTTACTAGCGATTGATCAGTTAGAATTTTAGGCCCATTAAACAATATTTTAGCTGTAAAAGACAAAGAAAAGCTTTTCAACTAACAGAATTTAAAACACGAAGGAAAAGGGGATGGAAAGGACAACCGGGGCAACGAGTATTGGTCGCGACTACTTTGCTCTTACATCAACAGGGAAGGGGTCTCTTTGAAACGTGATGATTCTGCACACCACACAGTGGGCCTACTATGACTCATGGGCTGCTTTCAATACTTTATTTTTCTAACCTTTTCGACAACGTGTTCCCCTCTTTTCCATTCAACTTTTTGGTTTGGTATTTTCCCACTTCATAAGGACCATTTTATTCAAACCAAAGCTCGGAATTGCTGTCGCCGTTGATTTCTAATAAAGATGTTACGCAGTTGCAGTGCTTTGACGAATTAATAAAATAAACTTTTGAGTCTTGGTGGTAGTGAAAAAAATCATTTAGCTCCTGTCATGAAAATTGCAAAATTATAAGTAAATAACAAAATATAAGAATTTGTTGGGATTCCATTGCATGGTTTTTTTTACCGAATGCATCGTTAATATGTTTCTGATATCTAAAAATATTGAAAATGATGAAAGGTATAAAGAGTAGACAATTTCTAAGGAAATAAAAAAAATGACACTGGAATTAAGGTGGTACGGGGGTCTAAAATTCTGTCAGATAAAATTTTCTGATTTTTTCATGATTTACCCTTTGTTATTAGAGAAAACAAAAAATAAGATAAAAATAAGGGGTCACCGGCCATATAAGAATAAAATGTGAAATGTAAAAATCTGCTATTTTGGTTGAAATAATAGGGAAAATTAGCGAATTTTAACAAAATTTTAAATCATTTTAGTTACATCAGATAGAATTTTTTTAAAAATTAGTAAAATATTAGCTTATATACTGTCTTTCAATTTCCATGAAAAAAATTTGGGGGTCACCGAACGTTTTTTTTTAATAAATCGCAAAAACCTCATTTTCCTATTATTTCTATACAAATTATCTCCCCTTCATGAAACAGTAGTAAGCTGAAAGGTTCAATACTCTGTGTGGTTACGTAATAAAAGTGGCATATTTCATCAAATTTAACTATTATAAGACAATGAAAATGGTTTCGGCAACGTTCCCATAGAGAATTCCATTTTAAGTCACATGTGCAAGAATGATGCGCAATTTTAAACTCCCGCACTACCTTAAAAGTAAAATACGGATTTCTTATTCTTCTAGATTTTGAATAAGCACTACTTAAAATTTATGATTTAAAAACGCGATTTTGCCTTAAAAAGTCCCTTTCCAAAAAGGCATATTAATAACAAGCGTTCTTGTTGGCCATAGAAAAATAAAAAAAGTCAATACGCTAGTCATTACTGTATCATATTTGGAAATAAATTGCAAGGACGAAGATTTTTATTGGTATTTCGTATATTATCAAGGAAAAATGATATTTCTATTGACTCATGGCAGTCATAGTAGGAGCTTTGTGTAATTTCTACAAAATGAAGAGATCTTGCAAGTCCAAATAATTGACAACACTGCAGTGGTCTTTGGACAGATTGTTAGAGACTGACCCGCAAGTTATCGACTAACGGATATAACCTTTTTGCTTTGATTCGCGCAGAATAACTCTATGGATTTTATCTTTTAGTTATATTTAATTTTATTATTTTCATATCATTTCATACCAGATACAGATAATGTATCCATTTTAAAGTAGCATATAGTATCACAATATATGTCAATTATAAAGTAATAATTATTACCACCAATTTCATATTAAACACGTTTTTCAGAAAAATTTTGAAAATAAGCTTGATCAACCTGCAATGGTTATCAACTAATTCAAATATGTGCACATATACACATGTCAAATCATATATAATTTCAAATTTTATAAATCACTCCCAATTCCCGTTAATAATAAATTAAATATTTTCGATATTTACCCATTTCAATATTATTATTATTTTTTTTTTGATTGAGTATTAACTTCCAGAGGCTATATCAATCCTATTATAATATTTCAACCATTCAATAGTCTCTTTAAACTGAGGAATTTTTAATTTTACTTTACACAAATAAATTTACTTCTTGAAAATTAAATACAAGTGTTCAAAATATTTTTTTGTTCATGGGAGATAAACCCTAGCAATATATCAGAAATAATAGGGTTGAAGTTCAAGTTTAGACTTGTCATTTTTTTTACAAAACACTTTAGCCAAAGTGTCCGAACACAACTACATTCATTAAAAAGATGTATATAAGTCTCTTTGGTTCAGAGTGCACAATTCTGTTTCACTATATTTACATCGCAAAAGTAGACTATATGGAGTAATTTAAATTGGAATGCAAGGAGATTGGAATCATCAGTTTCCAGTAAAGGAAGAGTAAAAAAGAAATCCCAGTCCTCCTCTTGTATATCTACTCCAAGTTTATACTCTCATTTTTGTTTAAGGTGGATCGGTGGTATTCCTTCATTTTTATCCCCGCACTTTCGAAGAAAGTTCGGGGATAATGTTATACCATCCGTCTGTTCGTCCGTCCGTCCGTCCGTCACACTTTTCTTGTGACTCAAACTCCTCCTACATTTTTGGATTTAGGGATTTAATTTTGTTGTAGAATTGTTGCATATAGTCTGCAGATGCGCAATAAGCTTTCGGATATTCGATATTGGTCTTGGTGCAAACAAGAGGCCCATGATGTCAATTTTAACAAAGATCCAAAGATTTGGATTAGACATATGTGGCATGTGACGCAAACTCCTCCTACATTTTTGGATTTAGGGATCAAATCTTTATGCAGAATCGTTGCATATAGTCTATTTATTTGCAATTAGGGTTTGGAATTTTGGTTCCGGTTCCAACTTTGGTAAATTTCCTGTAAATGTCAAAGACACATATTTTTTTTTAAATTTTGGCATATTAACTTATATTCTGACAAGTGTTTGGTAAAAAACAAAATTCTGAAAACTTAGGATTCTGAAAGGCGGTTCCAATTTTGGTAAATTTCCTAAAAGTCTAAAAGACCACTTATTTTTTGGAATTCTATGTAGCAACTTAAAATGTTTGTGTAGTTCAGGACAAACATTTTCATCAATTGGATTTCAAAAATATTTGATTCCAATTTTGGTAAATGTCCAGAAAGTCTCAAAGACCACTTATTTTTTTGGAATTTTACCTTGTAACCATACTCAAAATGTTTGTGTAGTTTAGGACGAACATTTTCATAAATTTGATTTCAAAAGTAATTGATTCCAATTTTGGTAAATTTCCTGAAAGTCTCAAAGACCACTTATTTTTTGGAATTCTATGTAGCAACCATACTTAAAATGTTTGTGTAGTTTAGGATGAACATTTTCATAAATGAGATTTCAAAAATATTTGATTCCGATTTTGGTAAATTTTCTGAAAGTCTCAAAGACCACTTATTTTTTTGGAATTCTATCTAGCAACCATACTTAAATTTAGGATGAACATTTTCATAAATTGGATTTCAAAATATTTGATTCCAATTTTGGTAAATTTCCTGAAAGTCTCAAAGACCACTTATTTTTTTGGAATTCTACTTAGCAACCATATATCCTAGATTTCTTTGAGTAACAATAATGACTATCAACAGATATCAATAAAAATTTGAAAAAATTATGCCAAGGGTGTATAACAACTGTTTTCTGTGTCAAACAGGGAGTGCGGGGATAGCTGCCGTTTCCGACAACATCTAGTTTTTTTTCATGTTTCATGCTTTGAGAGGTACATGTATTTTTCATGAAAGAAATATACAAACATTTCAAAATTTGGACAAATCTTTGAAATATTTAGCTTAAAACTCATAATGGGCCGATTTCTCTAAGTCTAGCATTCAGAATAGTATTTATACTGTAAAATTCTTTGAAATGTAAATTAAAACAAGGGAGGTAATTTCAAAAAAACCCAAGTTGCATAAAAACAGTAAATTTTGTTATGCCATACACGGAATGAAGCCTCAGTATTTTATAAGCGGTTAGAATTTTGAAAAAAGTACATTTCTATTAAATGCAAGGTAAATTTTCACGTCAGACAAGTCTGACTTTCAGGCTCGTGAATACTTTCGGGGACCTTTTTTACAATATTTTTTACAAAGTATTTTACAATGATATCACTATGAAAATTTTGATTTTGTGAAATAATTACATAATAAGGTCCATGAACGCTTTTTTCTTTTTGTTTTTAGAAAATTCAATACAGGGGCTAGCAATATATAAGATTAATTAAATTATTATGGATGTAACTTGAATAATTCAAAATAAAAATGATAATTTTCCTTAACATTTCAACTAAAAATTCCCTATTTTCGGTGAAAGATTGTGAGCTTGATTGACCAGAGGTCCCCGAAAGTATTCACGAGCCTGAAAGTCAGACTTGTCTGACGTGAAAATTTACCTTGCATTTAATAGAAATGTACTTTTTTCAAAATTCTAACCGCTTATAAAATACTGAGGCTTCATTCTGTGTATGGCATAACAAAATTTACTGTTTTTATGCAACTTTGGTTTTTTTGTATTTATTTCTCCAGTCATGAGGCAATGACTGCAAAAGTCCATAGAACTCGAGGAAAAATTGTCTCAAAGTGAAAAGTTCTACGAAAATTATCAAAATTATACAATAAAAACTTCCATCTTCATTTAACATATCATTTATGAAAAATACACCGTCTTTTATCCAACTTTAAAATAAAAAATCATTTCCCTCAAATTTGTATGTGTTCATTTAGAAATAATGATTGCATTAGGATATCGACTGGAGCTGTGGTGGGATTTTTACAAAGTGAAACCAAAGAAGAAATAACATCTTGCCAAACCTGATTAAACATTTTTGCAATATAGCAAAGACCAGACTAAATGAACTGCCTTATATTTTCCCCAACATATTTTTCAAGGTTATCTAATAACAATGCTTTCCTGGCAAAGTGATTTAATGGATCTAATACTTTTAATTCAGGACATTTTATGCATTTACAAATGAATATATGTGTGGCATCTTATACCCGCCTTCGCTATGATATGAAATGAAATATGGCCAGTCAAAGATTGTCATCCCCCACTACCCCTCTTTTGAAACCTTCCTTCTTAAAAAAAGACAAGTGATTTTGAAACGAAATTTGTTTCTATTGAAACAATCAATGTTACTGTACAACACCAAAAAGATATGGTTGCTAGGTAAAATTTCAAAAAGTAAAAGGTTTCTGAGAATTTCAGGAAATTATCAAAATTAGAATCAAGTATTTTTGCAAATGACTGTTGAAAATCATCATTTTTACTGTAAGGAATTGAAAAAGATATGGTTGCTATTTAGAATTCCAAAAATAATGGGTCTTTGAAAGTTTAAGGATAGTTACTAAAATCAGAATCAAAGATTTTTACAACCTGACTATTGAAAATGATCACTGAAACTATAAGGCATAAAAAATATATGGTAACTAGGTAAAGTTCCAAAAAGTAATAAGTCTTTGGCAGTTTCATAAATTTATCAAAATTAGAATCAGCTTTTTTGCACTTTGATGATGATCTGAAAATGATCTTCACTACTGTAAGGGTTTGAAAAAATATGGTTGGTGGGTAGAATTTCAAACAATAATGAGTCTTTGAAAGTTTCAGGAAATATTTTGCAATCAGGTCATTGGAAATGATCATTTACACTATTATTCATCAAAAAAGATATGGTTGCTAGGTAAAAATCCCCAAAATAATTTGTCTTTAAGAGTTTCAGGAAATTTACCAAAATTCGAATCAAAGATGCTTGCAACCTGACAGCTGAAAATCGTCATTATTACTCTAAATAATTGATAAACATATGGTTGCTAGGTAGGTTTCCAAAACGTAATGGTCTTTGAGAGTTTTAGGAATTTTACCAAAATAAGAATCAAAGATTTTTTGCAACCCGACTTTTTTAGAATCATTATTTTTACTGAAAGGAATCGAAAAAGATATGGTTGCTATGTAAATTCCAAAAAAATAATGGGTCTACGAGAGTTTCAGGAAACTTGCAAAATTAGAATCAAAGTTTTTTGCAATCTGACCATTGAAAACTATCATTATAACTATTATTTATCAAAAAAGATATGGTTGCTAGGTAGATTCCAAAAAGTAATTGGTCTTTGAGAGTTTCAGGAAATTTACCAAAATTAGAATCATAGTTTTGAAATCCTAGTGTTCATACTAGCTGATGACATTTAAAAGTTTATTCATTATAAAACTTCATGCTGGAATTTCAAAAATTATTAGTCTTTGATATTTTCAGAGAAATTACCAAATTTGGCACCGGGGTCTAAATTCTAAAATCTTAATGCAGATTCAAAGAGCAATTCCAATTATTCCTCATGAAAATATAAACCACAGAATCAAATTAAGGGCACGCCCCCTGGGGTAATACCAAAAGTCCGCCATCATTGGTATATGAGATGCATATAAAGAAACTTGCATACAAAGTTTCAGCTTTAAAACATGAAGATTTATTACTGGATATCTCGAAATACAATTTTGCTCAATTTTCCGCCCTTAGGGCAAATATCAAAAATCCAAGACCCTCGGCACAGACAATTTTAATAATGTTACTTATACCCTAATTACAAAGTTTCTGCTATTAAAGGTGTAAGAGGAGTTCCTGCTTAATCGATTTTTTCGGTTTTTTTTACCCGTAGATGTCATGCCCTGAAGGGTCATACAAAAATTCAGACACCCTCTGTGAAGTTACTACATATTATGCGAGTCGATTCCTGAGTTTCAACTTTCCAGCCCAAATGGCCTTGAAGATTTCTTCAATTATTGGATATCGCGATAATTCGTTTTCGCCCATAATTTGCCGGACTGGTTTACATAATCCCCATCCCCGCTTTCGCTAAGCAAAGGATAAAGTACATTTCTCTCTGTTTTATCAAATTACCAGAATAATTCCAAAATATATTTCTTTTGTTAAGTTCCTCGCCGCAGCCCAACTCTATGGATTTTAGACCGATACCTTTGAGTGAGGCTCTTTGTAAGGGGAATTAACTTTTTTTAACAGGGAGAATCCTTTTTCAAAGGCTAAATCTTCTTTAAGTAATGAACAATCTAACAAAAGCAGGTAAAAAAAATGCAAAATCTGACACTTCGACCCCTTATTGCGTGTAAAGTATTAATTTCGCATTTTATGTGCCTTTTATCTAATGTATATAAAAGGTAACGCGTGTTGCTGTCAGTCCAAGAGACGATTATTATCACTTTGTAAAGACTGTGAAATAATTTAGATATATATCATTGAAAATTTATAAAATTTCTTTACAATACACGTAAACGATAACATTATACTTATTCGTATTTTAACTTTCAATTCATAATAATGAATATTATGTAACCCACTGCCACTTTACCCTCAGTAGTGTGTCAATGTGTTTAAATACGTTATACATGTATGTACTTTAATTGAATTTGTATTTATGTTCCCGTACACAGAACTTCCAAATGAATTCATATTTCAATTCGGAAGTAACTCGGAACTACTTGGAAGCATTTGGAAGCACTTGGAAGAACATGGAAATATTTCTAAATAGTCAATTTTCATTCGGCACTTCCGAATGAAAATTTCTAAGTGATTTGGAAGTCATTTGGAACCATTTGGAAGTAACTTAGTTAAAATTCATAAATATAATCTGTTATATAGGTGTGCATTTAAGGCATGCGCAAATGATTCTTGACCTGAGACAATTTGAAATTGTAGTCGTGGTTGATGTTATGATCTATTGTGAAGGACAAATTAGCCAAATATTTGAAGGTACGTTGCCTGACATGCTTATTCTAATGGCTATTAAGGTTAGCATATATGTAGACAATCGAAAAAAATGTAAAATTAAACAGATTTTTTCAATCAGAAATAGTCATTGTTTAACAAAGCTTTATTCACTGTACTCAGCAGATTAAGAAATATGCCTTTATTGCTAAAAGGTTGTTTGCATAGATAACTCTGTATCCCAGTATAGGTTTCTGATTTAAGACAACAGTAAAACTGTAAATTATAAACATTGATTAACTTGATTTTTTTGTTTACATTACGACAAAGTGAGTATTGTTTCATTCACATTCTGACAGAATGGACATTTAATGGTTCTTTAAAATTCATGTAGTCTAAATTCTAAATTGAATATACAAAAGCAAGCAATAAGTCAACAATTTTGATAATTTTTTTTTCATTACACAGTCATGATACACAACACTTACCTACTTTTACGGCATTTTATAAAATGTTTTTGTATATTTCAGGTTCCAAATGATTTGGAAGTCATTCGGAAATATTTCCATGTTCTCATTTGGAAGCATTCGGAAGTAACCTGGAAGTCATTTGGAAGTAATTCGGAAATTCTTCCAAATGGTCATTCGGAAGCATTTGGAAGTGACACGGAAATAGTTTCAATACTCCGAATGAATCATTCGGCAGTTCCGAATTGAATTTTCCATGTGATGACATGGAACTTCCAAATTGAACTTGGAAGTTTAAGATACGGGATTGTAACTAAGTTTTTTTGTTTTGTTTTGTAAATGAGTTATATATCTGTCTATTGAAACAGTGTATACTGTCTGAGTAAAATAGAGTTTTGTCTTGTCTTGATTTCTTTACAGTGTATTTATTTACAATGATAATATTCATTTTGCTGAGACGACCAACTTATCGTTACTTATCATTCTCCATTACCTGTGGAAGTTTATCTAAACCTGTTAGTATTTATTTAACAAAATGAACAAACAATCTCTTTTAGAAAAAGTAAAACCACTGATTACAAAAGGATTAACAGCAGAGGAGAAAGTAAAACTGTATGATGAATGGAGCTCTACATACGACCAGGTATTTATTGATTGATAAGACGTTTAACGTCCATTGAGCAACATTTCAGCTATATAGGGACGAGGACAGGGAAATCAATATAAAAAAATATATACATGAAAAAGAGGAAAGTAATTAAGGTCGGTAACGAGTTTTGATTGCTACTTGAAAATGGAAGAAATGGGAAGGGGCAGAAAATTAAGCCTCTAGAGAGTCTACTCTTGAACGAAAAATATGAAAAGATTTTCAAACTGAATGGGGCGTGGCAATTCTCCACACATTTTGGCAACAATGGTTCGCGGTCAGGCTTTCCATGTTATGATGCATGAATACCACGCATAGACAATGCATTCCCCTATCAACCTTCTGGGACGCGCAAGGCAGTTCTTATTGACGTAACCCCTGAAAACCGATTCAGGTGCCGGGGAACAGGTATATATACTGAATACCAATAAAAACGCAACACCTTATATTTATGTTTTAGAAATCTTCTATGTACAGCTGAAGAAATTTTCTTTCTAAATTACTAAGCCAATTGATGCTTAAATTTTCGCATCCATGCATTTTTAGTCCACTCTTGAGAATTTGCCAGAGCATCGTGGTAAAAATCGAAATTCCCAAATTGTCTTAATATTTCAATCACATTGACGAAAAATTAACGAAAAAATGCCTCATTCTTCAAATTCTGAGTCCAAATTTTGTCAAGATCTTGTTTCGAGTTGAAAATTGTGAAAAATGGCAGCGTTTTGAATTTTTTGGTAAAAAATGCCGATTTTTGAGAATTTCAATTCTAAACACCAAAAAATTTGAAAATTTGCAGAAATGTTCCCAATAGGTCCCAAAAAAGCTGATAAAATTTCAAACTGATTCATCGTGGATTACAGAAGATACACGGTAAAGTAATGTCTGTTAATGGGAAAACAAGGCATTTTGAGGATCAACCCAGGGTATGTTTGAAGTCCCTTTCATTCATTGATTAGATGAAAACTGGTCTCAAAACTTTGAGATGGGAAAATGTTGTCACGGGGTTAAGCTTTGTAGTGGACAATAAAGAAAACCAATCATGCGTAAATTCGCACCAAAACCCCATTTTGTGCATTTTATGACGTATTGCGGGTGGTGTGGATCCAAAAAATCGTTCATGCGGACAATTGTCTTTTTTTCAAAGCCTGTGTAATTACAAGTAAATTGGCAGTGAAATTTGTTGAAAATTGTTATATGTGCGAAAAATATTCTAAAAATTAAGTGTTGCATTTTCATTGGCACTCAGTATAATAGCGATTGATAAATACAGGACAAAAATAAAGTGTACGTATTCAATGTTAACATGCTGTAACAAATACCTATACACATGAAACGTTTTTCAAAATATTTAAATATCTTTATTTTGATTTTCATCTCTTTTTTCCTTAAATGATTATAGTTTCGGCTGGATGACTTGTTGTAAACCAAATAGAATATTAAAGATGCATTTTCACCTACATATGGGGCGATTAGAATTCGAATAGTTTAATTCATCTACAATTGTAGAAATGTTCAATAAGGGTTATGCTTTCTTTTACGCATGGTATTTTTCTTCACGATTGTTTATCATTAATACATTTTTATACCCCCGCCTTAAAAGGTGGGGGTATTTATGATTCCTCTTGTCCGTCCGTCCGTCACACTTTTGTTTCCGGATGATAACTTAAGTTTGCTTTGAAGGAAAGTTTTAATGTTTTGGGATAATATTAATATTCATAAAATACAGGTCAAGTTCGATTTTGACCATGATCGTATTATTCGTTCCGAGTTATTGCCCTTCATTTAGACAAAATCTGTAAATTTTGTGGTTTCCTGATGATAACTTGAGTTTGCTTTAAAGGAATGTTTTAATATTTTGGGACATTGTTTTCATAACATACAGGTCAAGTTCGATTTTGACTGTGATCGGATATTGCGTTTGAGAGTTTTTGCCCTTAATTTAGGCAAATATGTAAATTTTATAGTTTCCCGATGATAACTTAAGTTAGCTTTGTGAGAAAATTTTAATATTTTAGGACAGTTTTACTAATTATAAATACAGGTCAAGTATGCTTTTGATCTTGATCGGATTTTGCGTTCCAGAGTTATTGTCCCTGATTTAGGCAACGTGTGTAAATTTTATGGTTTCCGGATAATAATTTCAGTTTGCTTCGAGGGAAAATTTTAACATTTATGAACAAGGTTGCTATTTATAAAATACAGTCCAAGTTTGGTTTTGACCGTGATCGTATTATGCGTTCCAGAGTTATTACCCTTGACTAGGCAAAATCTGTAAATTTTATAGTTTCCAAATGATAACTGATGTTAGGTTTGTGAGAAAATTCATGTAACTACTAGGATTGCCTATGGGCGGGGGTATCTTTTGTAATGAGTAGATCACCTTTTTCTAGTTGAGATTTATTATTTATAAAAACTGAAAAGCTGCATTTTATTGTAATAATTTGTATATATATTGCTTTATGTTTTTCAATTTTGTTAAAATTTATTTTATGATCCATATTTTTTTACATGGAAAGTGGAGTTAAATCAGTGTTTAAGGTTGAAATTTAGTTTGAATGGTCTCGTAAAGTATATAAATAGATCTTCAGCGTCATGTATGGTAGAATCAGCAGACATATAATATATTATAATATTTCTCAAATTAATTCTCAAATTTTTAATCTGTAATATTGTTTCTGAAAGTTCTTTCTTTTTTGACTTAAAGTTGTTGTCTTTGAACAGTCCGGTTTGTTCAACTGGATTGAGATATTACACAACTGTGTATATTTGTTCTTTTTCTTTTTTTTTGCAATTACAGACTGTAAATGATCTACATTTTTCCGCACCGCAGAAATGTGCAGAAATAGCAAGCAATTATTTTACCTTAAACAGAAAACATATTGTGATATTAGATGTTGGTACAGGAACAGGGCTTGCAGCAGAGGAGGTGAGTCAAATACTGGGCTTGCAACATAAAATGTAAAAAATAAGTATCTGTACTGGTACAGGGCTTGCATCAAAAGAGGTAAATAATGAATGAAAGGATATGAAGTAAATGCACATGAGACAAAGTCCCTACAAATACAGTCATAAGTATTTATACCGCTACAGGGATTGCAGCAGTTCAAAAGATAAGTCATAAGTATATATACCTGTACGGGGGTTGAAGTAGAAGAAGAAAGTGACCAGTATTGGTACGGGTTTAGGCTTTCAGCATAAGGAGTAAGGCATTATCATTTGTGTATGTATAGGGCTTGCAGAAAGAGAGGTAAGTCATTTGTATTTGTACAGGTGCTGGGCTAGCAGAAGGAGGGGTACACCATGAGAATTTGCACAGGTATAGGGCTTGCAGCAGAAAAAGTCAGTAATAAGAATTGATAAAGTTATAGAGTTTGCAGAAGAAGATACAAGTCATAAGTATTTGTACATGTTCTGGGCTTGCAGCAAAAGAGGTAAGTCATTAATGTTAGTACTGGAAAATTGATTTGGAGGAGAATTACATATAGTGGTGTTATAAAGTAAAATCTTTAGATGGGGACTCTAGATGAATTTGATTTTTTTTCAAACTGGGTCCAATTTGATTTTTTTTTCAAACTGGGTCCAAGTTTGATTTTCTTAGCATTTGGAGTATTTCATTAAAGTCTTTTACAGATCAAAATTGAAAGACTTTGCAAGCAGTTTTGTTCCAATCGATTAACAGAATAAATTTTACATCTAAGTCTTAACAAGCAGGAAGTATGTTGGAAACATTCATGGACAAAAAACGTTTAGTGGAATACATTTGGAAATGCCGGTTTAAACGTATCCAAACAGTTCATTTGATATGTCTGGTAAATCTAAAAAAAAGCCCTTATACGAAAAAACGTATATAGTTACGTAATTAAATCTGTGATCATCACAAGGCAACACATTTCATATTTAACAGTCATTTTTGATATTTAAATAGATAATCACATGGCATTTTTAAAGGGTGTGATATGAAAAATGCCATGTAATGATCTATAAGTATAAAGCCACAATCAGTTTGATAAAGATATGATATTGTTATGTGCAATAATATTTACCATTTATTTTGATATTTTCTTGTAATATGAAACATTTTGATATTATGTTGTAATATTATATACTCATTTAAATATCTATATTCTGATTTGTTCAAATCATGTCACATGACATGTGAGATTTCGCTGGGTCAACCGGCTAGCGTTGGGTCGTATAGGAAGGTCAACCGGTAAACGAGAAAATTCGATATAATATAACAGTTACCACCCTAGATAGTGTGTGACCCAGCGGTTTCTCTCCCCTCGAAATTTAGGTCACCCTCGTGCAAGCTCTCGGGTAACCTTAATATCTCGGGGAGAGAAACTGCTGGGTCACACACTATCTAGGGTGGTAATTGTATAATATGCAATAGTTTGGATCTCTTTTTTTATATTTTAATAAACATTCAGCTCCTAGAGCACAATGATGAAAAGAAAAGTTGGCAAGATGCATTTCGTCTAACCTTAATTGAGCATTATGTTATTATTTCTTGTTGAAAATGCATGTTTTTTAATAGCTGCTGAAGAAAGGATTTCGGATCATCGATGGACTGGACCCTTCAGAAGGAATGTTAGATATAGCAAGAAAGAGGAAAATATTTCGTAATTTGTATCATTGTAACATTACTGCCGACCCAATACCAAAAATATTGTCAGGTGAGTACAAACTAGTATTGTCTGGCGAGTACAAACTAATATTGCCAGGTGAGTACAAACTAATATTGTCAGGTGAGTACAAACTAATATTGTCTGGTGAGTACAAACTTATATTGTCAGGTTAGTACAAACTAATATTGTCTGGTGAGTACAAACTAAGGAAAAAAAGTAAATGGTAGGTCTTGAATAAAAATTCTGTTGATCATTTGCGATTAAAGCTATGTCTTTTTTTGATTGTGGACAAAATTTTATTTTAAGCATCAATGGATGGATATAACTAGTCACCGAGGTTTTCAAAACTAAAGTATTCAAGGGTATGAAAGGATGTGATACTAAGGCAGTAGAATACCGAAGGAACAAAGGGGTGAAATTCACAAAAGTCGAAGTCCAAAGACAGGGCAAAAACGAGAACACAGAAAACAATGACGTTAGACACAAAAACAATGACGCCAGACAGACACAAAGCACAGAACCAGAAACCACAACATTCAGAACAAAGGCACTCACAGTGTGAACTCCAGTGAAACTGAGAGTGTCTTCAGATAGGATAAATTGCACATGCGATAAAGTTTCTGCAGCTACGTGGTAAACCAAGACATGAGACAACTATTAGCATAAAATGCGTTTTGAACAAATGTTTCATATCTTTTTTGAGAAATTAATTTATGTTTCTGTTTCCAATTTGTCAACTTGCGTGAGCATAAACATTTTATTGCAATTAAATAAGCTCAAAATAACTTTAAAAGCGAAAAAAACTCAAACTCCGGCTATTCTGAGTTCCTATCAATGTCATTCTTTGTATTTTGTCTTTTTATTGTTTTTCATGTACTATTTCCTCGTAAATTGTTGCATGTGGTTGTAATTTTCGGCCATTGTAAGTGCCTACTGTTATCTTCTCCACATTAATTAGGAACATTCAAGCTAACCAAAGGATACCATCATGAAAATACTTAAGTTTTCGACAGCTTACAATATTATTGCAAACCCTAAACCAAAAGATGTATGAAAAACATAAATAGGGAAAAATAACTATATGTTATACCTATTCACAAACAAAAAGACAAAAATATCAAAGTTTAAGGTATTGCTAAAATGAAGATTCTGTCTGATTTAATTTCTTAAATATGTTTAACATTACATGAATGTGTCCTTATTCCCATTGTTTGTAACTCAATTATCAAAAAAGATAAAATAATACTTTTCTGTTCCGGTACTCGAGAGTTTACTAAAATAAGTGCAGAAACTCTTTGCTCTTTATAAAAACTTCGTTTATGTCTTTGAAATAATCAACATTATTTAAATCAATGTTTTGTCACTTTCCTTTATTCTTGTTTTAATTGAAATGCTTTTTTGTTGATATTTCTTCAACAAGTGTTCACTATTTTCTACAGAATATTTGTTGAAGGGAGTATGAGCGTCAGATTTCAGAAACATTAGATATCCTCGGGTTTTATCCTTTCAAATAGGATTAATGTTTTTTTACACATGTATCATATTTTCTTGTTCATAGGTCACTACTTTAAAATGCATGAAATAGACAATGGATAAAATTTTAAACTTCCAATTATATTTTCATATATTTTAAGGCATATTAACAGCTGATAGAATTTGAATGAAAACTCTAGAGAGAACTGTTTCCCGCCAAAATTTTGACGTCTTCTATCACAAAAAAAACATGGATTTTCAAAATTGTTTGCTCATGTTGTTCTATAGCAAAGTTATTCAAAACAAAAGGTCGGAATTTTAATTCTAATTACAAAATTTCTGACACTCGTACTCCCTTAAATATGGTTATGTAAAAATTTCATTTATAACTACATAAGTTTGTTCGCTTATTACTAGTATATGAATTGAATCTTGTGTTATAGGATGAGATAAAATGTAAACTCGTTTTTCTTCGGAAGTTATAGTATCTGTTTGTTTCTCTCAAGCTTTCCGATTGTAATTCTAATGGGATCATTCAAATTACTTTCAGTCCCAACCAAAGGATACATTATATCATTGTATTAAGAGATATTGCTGCAGTATCAAATACTTATTTACGCTATATAACCCTTTTTCTACAGACAGTTATGATCTTGTGACTGTAGTTGCTTCATATAATGATGGCCACATTCCATACGACGCAATTAAAGAAATGATTAGAATTACTAAACCAGGTATGTGTACCATTTAGTTGAAACTAACACCATAATCTGGACTTCACCTCGATATTTTACTTATTCTGCTAAAGAGTAGTTTCGGATTTTTTTTTTCTCTTTTTCTGGTAGAAAGTACAACCGATCAGACACGGTGTGTTTGATATGAAAGATTTAGGAGATTTAGCGGGAAACAGAACCTCCTTATTTTAAGTTAAATACACAAAAACGTATTATAAAAATTTCCGTGAAATAACTTGACTTGTCTGGGGACTGTTCAAATTATCAAACTTTAAAGGTTATGTTTCATTTTTTGTAAAGTAAAGAGTCTCGCACGAAAAACTCGAAAATGACGCCCCGTAAACAGGCGTTATTGAGCTATGAAAATATCACCTACACAATTCTATTAGACAATTTAATTCTGGTTCAAGATAGAAAAGGACGCTAATTTCGTTCGACTGTTCTGGCTAAAAGCTAGGGTAAAGGAATATTTATATTTACAAGGGTCACGAGACCTTAGTCACATTGGGAACGTATTTCCTTTGAACAAAAATAATAAAACCTATAAAAGTATTTTGCATTGGCGTATCAAAAGGGTGGGGGGTTCCGGGGGTTGGAACCCCCATTCAATCGTGTATTTTTTAATAAAAATTCTAGTACTTTACTATAAAATACCCCAAAAATTTCGCGAATTTTCTCTTCACTTCTCAATTGGAACCCCCCTTTTCAAATTTCCTGCATCCGAGCCTGTTTCGAAACAGTAGCCAGATAGAAAATATGTACTGAACGAAATAAAATGTCCTTTTTTGTAACATCACATGTTTCTATTTTATATTCATCAGGCAGTGCTTCGGTGGTGTTCCTAATATCGGTTTTATTTGGAAAATCATTATTCTATTTCAATTTGTTTTAAACAAAGGAGTATTTCCCTAATGCAAAGTTCTGTCCTTAACTGATTTTAGCTCTCAAATTTTATTGGTCATTTATTCTATATCAGTTTTTATTTACTTTTGTTATTGTGTTCCATTTTTGTTTGTTTGTTTGTTTGTTTTTTGTTTTTTTTTTTTGTTTTTTTTTTTTGTTTTTTGTTTTTTTTTTTATCTGAACTAAAGGAATTCAAGTTGTCAAAAAGGTCATCAACAGAAACTAATTTAATACAAAATATACTTTACGACAAGCGTGATGATTTCGACTTTCCAATAGTGAACATCCCGTTTTGAGCAGTAATATTCCCACTTCTCCGGCATATGGCGTGTATTTTTCACAACCCATTCTCTATTGCCGTGCCTGTAGTTTATACAGCGATTTTGTCAACAGAGCAAAATTACTGTCTCAAAAACTTATCCATCAAGAGTATGTTCAGTCAATGTTGCAATTGTCACTACAGAAGTTTTACGGTCGTCACCACGATTTGACAGACCATAACAATGTTTCTGTTTCACCGGACTGACTAACACCGACTGTGACATAACCGGACTTTTCACTGGCAGTGTGATGGATGCGATAAATAGTAATTATGGTGTTCGTTCGTTCGTCTGCCCGTCCGACCGTTCGTTCGTTCGTTATTCCGTCCGCGATAGGGGTACAAACGTTGTTTCAAATTGTATTGAGTGTGTATTGTTTAGTTCTCAAATAATCTTGATAAGGACAAGGTGTGATAAGGGGTTGATTTGGCCCAAGCTTCCAGTAAATTTCTAAGTTGTACCTCAAGATTTTCTTTCATGTTCGTTTCAAAGCTCAGATTCCATTTACAGAAAAAATGCAAAAGTTAGAACCAATGACGTCACGATAGGTATAGTTCTGACGTCATGAAAAGGCTACTTTTGAGCATAGTCATAGAAAGATACCGAATTCGGCAGATTTCCGGACAGTTTTCCTATCCGGAAATATCGAGCACATTCAAGAACCAATTAGATACTTTACCAACTTATTGGTACAAATGAATTGAACCTCTCATACAAATATTTTTATGGTTCTTGCATGTGCTCAATAATTCCTATACAGAAAAATAAGTCAAAATTGTTCAAATTTGTCATTTTTCTACAAAATCGTCAATGTGTCCCTTCTTCCACACTCAAAAACTCTATAATCATGCATTAATATTTGAGAATTGTTACTGTTTACTGAAAAGTCATACCCATAGAACATTTCAATGAAAAAATTTGGTGAATTCAACCAAATTTATTTTTCAGGCCAAATAAGGCCCTTACCGCCCCTACTCCTTTCATTGAAATCGGACAATGTTGAATTTTCCCGCCTTTTTTGGCGACCATTTTATAATGGCGGTCAACGAACAATTTTTAACATTGGTTTGAATTTGCGAAATCAATAACTATTTGGAAACCAAATTCCGTTGAAATTGAACAATGTTGAATTTTCCCGCCTTCTTTGGTGGCAATTTTGAATATGCCAGTCAACGAACAATTTTCAGCATCTGTTTTGAAGTCGCAACATCAATATCCACTTCGAAACCAAATTTCATTGAAATCGGATATTGTTGAATTTTCCCGCCTTTTTTGGAAGCCATTTTGAAAATGGCGGTCAACCAACAATTTCCAACATTGGTTTTGAAGTCGAAACATCAATATCTATTTGAAAACCAAATTATTGAATTCGGACATGTTGAATTTTCAAGCCCATTTTGGCGGCTATTTTGAAAATGATAGTCAACGAACAATTTTCAACACCGGTTGTGAAGTCGTAACATCAACATCTATTTGGAAACCAAATTTTATTGAAATTGGACACCGTTGAATTTTCCCGTCTTTTTTGGCGGCCATTTTGAAATGGCGGTCAACGAACAATTTTCTACACCAGTTTTGAAGTCGCCACAGCATGGCAAACATTTTATCAATTTACACTTAACTTTAATCTTCTATAGTTATGGAAATAAAAACGAAAAAATATGAAAATTTTAAAAATTCCGTGAAAAAAAAAGGACGACAACTCCTACAAGGGTTTTGGAATTTCAGGGTGGGTAAATTTTGATATGCTGAACCTTTTTTGCAATTTATACTTGACCTCTATCTGTTACTCTTTTTGAAATAAAAAAATAAAATATATTAAAGTTATAAAATTTTACGGAAAAAGGGCAATAACTCCAACACCAGTTTTCGGATTTTATCTAAAATCGCAGGGCAGGTAGATCTTGACTTGCTGATTATTTTTAGCCCCCCCCCCCCCAATAAGATTTTTGATATCTGTAATGGTTTTCGAGTTATTTGCAAAAAATGCAATTTACCCCTTTGTTCTATTTTTTGTAACAGCAGCCATGTTGCTTGGTCTTCGGACTAATCGAGCACAATTTTGAAATTGTTTACCCTGGTTATAATTCAGGTCAAGTTTGGTAACAATTTGCCAAGTGGCTTAAGAGGAGATTTTTTAAATTGATGACAAAAAGTATCAAATTTCTTAAATTTGACCAATAAAGGGCAATAACTCCTATATAGATAATCAGAATTTCTTCAAAATTTCAAGGTGGGTAAATCTTGATATGCTGAACATTTTTGCAATTAAAGTTGACCTTTATCTGTTATAGTTTAAGTGATAAAAAATAAAGAATATCCAAATTTTGAAATTTTACGGAAAAGGGGCAATAACTCCAAAATGGGTTATCAGATTTTTTTCAAAATTGCAGGGTGGGAAGATCTTGTCATATTAATCATATTTATTTGGTCAGAGTTGTAATATCTGCCACGGGTTTTGAGTTATTTGCCAAAAACAGTAATTTACCCCTATGTTCTATTTTTAGTAACAGCCGCTATGTTGTTTAGTCCTCGAACTAACCGAAATCATTTTCTAAACTACATACCCTGGTGATGACCCATGCCAAGTTTGGGTTAAATTGGTCTGTGGTTTCAGAGGAGAAGATTTTTGAAAAAAAAAATACGACGGACGGACGGACGACGGACGCCAAATGATGGCAAAAGCTCACCCTGGCATAGCCAGGTGAGCTAAAAACGGAATAAAGAAAAGGGATGTTTGGGTACCCATACATCGGTTTAACTTTGCAAGTGCCGGTACCATATGCGGCTATCCCGAGTTCCTGTTGTTGTTTACATTTATCTTTTGTCGTTCCTTTTAAATCTATCTTTCTATCTATCTGTCTGTCTACCTGTGTGTTTATCTAGTGCAGTTCCACAGTGAATTCAGGCATGCGATTGTTATTTACGACCTTTAATACCGCTTCGGACTGACATATATTCTTACTTGTCTTAAAGTTTTTTCCTAATCTGGAAAAAATGTGCTGATTCTTTATAGGAAAATCAAACAAATTGTTCATCATATAGGGTTTCATTCTCCATACACATATCTTTTTTGAGACAATAAAACTCAAGCGTCTTTTTTCTAAACAAATAATAGTTTATATCAATGAATGTCATGATACAGATAATGGCTTAGTTACAGAGTAATAAAAACAAGTGTTTGGTCAAATACTATTGTTTGAGTATGAAAACAACTGTTTTTCTCAAACAATTAATGTGTCCTATCAATAACTTATCGCTTGTACTTTATAGGAAAGTATATCTATAATACTAAAGGAAGAGATTGATTTCTTTGAGCCGCAACTCCTCTTAAACCATAGCAAGTCAAAAATATTTGTAATATAACATATAAATGTGGTATTATGTACTTTTTAGTTTGTCTTTATAATCTTTTTAATTAATCTTTTTAAATAATCTTTTTACGTCAGAAAACGTCATTTTTTGTTAATATGTCATAATTCGGAGACCGTTATCGTCCCGAGTCTTATTGGTTTCGCGCATTTTCAGTATGTCAAAGCAAAACAAAAATGAAACTGAAAGTATTAGATAGAAATAACTAAACAGTTGAATCTATCAGGATCCTGCTTAATTTGTATTGTAAATTCACAACCATCATTTTGAAAAATATGGAAAATATATGGAAAGTATTGAAAAATGTAAGAATTTTGCGTGGTGTACTATATACTGTCAAAGCATGCATGTTATGGTCGTGTTAACATGTTTTATTTTGAATAGGGGTGTACGAAAAGTGTTTCGAGCCCACGGATTATTTCTATGTAGGCCCTTTCTGCAAAAGGATAGTTACAAAATTGAAGATAGGATATAAGGTAACCCAGGAAACATGCATTGTAAAAATACCAAATAATTAGAAAAAATGTTTTAAATACACAAATTCATTTTTACATCGGACAAAACAGACCTGAAGATTTTACAGGGATTCTGGCCTCTCACTGATACTGCCGATGTCTACTGAAATCCACAATGATTGTTTACCAAACCCTTCGTGAAGTTTTGAATTTGATTTTTCATCCGTAGTGCGACAGTGTTTTAAAAACAGACTGTGCTCCTTGAGATAGCCGGCAGTTCAGCGGCAAACACTCCTTGACCCATCTTTCTAAATAACGTTTTGTAATATTCTTTCCACCTCAAGATGGTGTTCTTGGAGTTAGTAGTCTACCTGTATTGGGTTTAGATACAGAAAAAGGGAGGTTTGGGTAACCATACACCAGAGATGGGGTAATTGTAATTGTGATCATTAATCAGCTGTAATCGATTACATTTTTACAAGTAATCAGTGTAATCATTAATCAGCCAAAAATCTGATTACATGTAATTTAATTTAATCAATTACTTTCAAAAATAGCCTGTAATCATGATTGCTTTACGATTACATCATGATTACAATGGAAACATTAAAATTTCAAATCATGGCTATTTTCTAACTAAATATAAATCTCATAAAATTTTATACAATATTTATGTAATATAATGGAACAAACTGTGCAAATATATCAACAAATTCATTCATAAAATGTTTGTTAGATCAGCCAGTTGTAATTGTTCTTTTTCATACATTGGATCAAAAATACAAAAAGGAAAATTCAATGGTATTTTAATTTTAAATTATATTGTGAATGAAAAAATGTAGGAAAATTCTGATTTTGTGTAAGTGTCTGTCTTCTCATCGAGTTCAGTATTTAACTTTATCTTTGAAAAGATTTGGCAAATTTTGCACATCTGATTCATTATTGCATTTTTTTTTATAGATTTAACAATTCAACATTTGAAGCCCTATTCCATAGATCCACCATTACATAATATAATTTCAATTTTATTTAATGAAAATGGTTGTAAAAAGAATAGATTAATTTGTGAAATGTTAGCCTTGATTGCTGTTTGATTATGGTCATAATTAATTGTTTATTATGGAATCAAAATTGCTATCCTTTGTTTAATCAGTGTTAATGTCACCTTTGAGCCAATTAAGGTTTGCTCTGTCCCCAGAGGCAGTATTATACATGTATATGTATAACGATTTGATTTTTTAAGATTGAATGTATTGAAATCCAGTATACATTAACAGAAACCATACCAAGAAGTAAGAATAGAGGGGTATGGGCCATTGCGTACATGACAAAATTTATTTGGCTTTCTTGTTTTGTAAAAATTATACTATTTTTCTGGCCATCTATATATATATATATATATTGCCCACATTTCCCAAGTTTATTTACCACGTTTTCTAACTTACAATCAATTTGAGTGCCCCATGATTGTTTATATGTTGTATTTTCTGTAGGTACCTTTGTCGGGCAACCGATGACAGTGTTTGTAAGAGTATTTTGCCTAATATTTGATGCTGTTTGCAGTTGATGATATCCAATCCATGACAAAATGTGATACAATGTACATGGATATGGCCTTGTTCATCATTTAGCAAGTGAATTCCGCTCAAACCCATTGCTAGGGGTCGTCTTGAACTTACTATGAGGTAGGAGTGTTCATTTCAAGATGAAAAACAACAATTAGTGTTGTGCCATTTGCTTAATCTTACCATGTATTTATAGGGAGTTGCCCCATGTACATTCACTCCATATCCCTTTATTTGTTTATATCAAACACACTTAGAAAAATACTATATCACGAAGAACAAGACTTAAATTTTTTTTATTATAATTGAACATATAACATAAATTATGCAATTTCTTAACCATAGCTATTTAAGAATTCAATGTAATCAGATGTAATCACGATTACTTTTCAATGTAATCATTAATTTAATTTAATCATGCTAAAAATGCTGTATTCATTAATTTAATTTAATCATGCATTTGGAAAGTAATTGTAATTTAATGTAATTTGATGAAAGTAATTGGACCCATCTCTGTCATACACCGATTCTACCGCTAGCTTTTGTAAGTACCTGTACCTGTACTATCCTGTGTTTCTATCGTTGTCTACGTTTATCTTTTGTCTTTTAATTGTTTTCTTATGCAGTTCCTTAGGTGTGGCATGTGATTGTAATTTTCAGCGGCCAGTATTACTCTATTTAATCAACCTGGCTGGTCACGGGTCAATTATGTCGGGATTATTGGTTTTAAACTTATCTACAAGACAGAGAAAATTAAGCCACGTCCAACCTGTTCAATAAATTTGAGTAATAGATGTTTCCTTTGATCTTCCCTTCATTAATAAGAAATCTTACGAGATATTTATCTTATACTTACTTCACAAAATCGTGTTTAACTTATTTGGAACATCGCACGGTTTGGAAAAATAACTTGTGTAAGGTCTAAAATATAGCAAACCACATTTATTCAAAATTTGATGCGTATAAAGATATAATATGCATATACGAATCAACAAAACTTTGATAAACGTTTATAAAACAAACTATCATCACTACAGTGAATTATTAATTTATAAACTTACTTTTTTCCAATATTTTGATATGGCTTTCAAGCGGAACCACCTTTGCATCTATATATTCTTATTGAGTAAATAACATCTTGTATAATTATTAGCTTGGTTCCGAATGTACGACAGAGTTAAAACTCAGTAGGAATATAGTAATGTAGAATATTTTTCATTGGCTTAATGTTAATAGAAATGAGCTTATTTCAGTAGAATGAATAACAAATACCAAAGTTACTGTAAATTTATTTTTTTTTTGCATATGCGCATTTCGACATCTTACGTCTCATCAGTGCAGAATTATTGTATTGAAAAAATTCACATAATATTAAAAATGCAAATGCACTGGTGTTGAACGATATCAAAGTAACTTTGCTTTTGTTAAGTCTCCAAACGAAGTTTGGGGCGACTTATTGTATTTGCTCAATTCTTATTATTTTTTTAAGTCACTCAAACGAAGTGTGGTGACTTTTTGGGTTAAAAGTTTCTTGTTAAGTCTTCCAAACGAAGGTTTGGGAAACTTATTGTTTTTTCTGTATTTCTCCTAAATAGATTTTGATGTCCGATTTGGGGGCTTTTGATAATACCTCAAATACCACTGAAGAAACAAAAAGATATTCACATACAAAATGTTCAGGAAGACCAGACGTTAGATATGGGATCAAGATCAAAGTTCAAGGTCACAGACCGAAAACTTTTTATTTCACGTTAAAGTATCAAAAAATATACATAAAAAGCTTAGAATGTTAGTTTCCAGGATGAATCAATATAGAAAACATTATGACGCAACTTCCTTTCTGACGCAATCCAGTACATGTACTTATGAAGTGTTGAACTTTGAATCAAAGCACTATTAGCACAGATAGACGAAGACATAATGAGCTTAAAGTAAGTGAAAACCGATCTAAAACGAATAATCCAAGGACAATGACAACATCGGAAAAATAAAGAAACAGAGATATAACATGAGTATGGCATAGAAAAGAAAAATGAAGACACAAACACACAAGACACTACTTCTTATATGAGGAATAAGTAAAATTATTTGAAAGCACATTTTTACAATCATCGGTTATAAATTTATAACAAAGCATACTTTCAAAGAGCAATTAAGTATGGAATCTGGTTTGGATGACTTGTGTTTTCATGTAAACATATCATCACTCATTCTTCTTGATGTTCTTCTGCTCTTTCCGACAAAAAATTTGTGAGACTATTTTCTCAGAGATTATTGGTCCAATCTTAACCAACCTTCATAGGAAGATGTAACCGTATCCCAAATTGCAATCAGGTCTTGGAATTTTCCGAATAGCACCTGTTGCCAGGGAAACGGCAAAAATGGAAAATGAAAGTGGATGAAACTTTACAGGAAGATTACTTTGCACATTGGTAATTGGTTTCTGGTCTTCAAGACTTCAAATTAGCAACCGTTGACATGGGAATGACAAAAAAAACGATAAAATGAAAGTGTTCAGAAATGAATGAAACTGAATGGAAAGACTGTTTAGCATATAGGAAATTAGTTTCTGACCTTCAAGAGGTAAAAATGGCGACCGTTGCTATTGAAATGAAAATAAAAATCAGGTAGAGAAATTCAAAGTGCTCAGAATTCCATGGAAAGGATGCCTAGTACGCGTGAAAATGATTTGTAGCCCCGATTTCAAATTTTGGAGTTCTTTTTGGAGACTTTTGTATCAGCATCCTGATACAGTTAAAAAAAAATAATTTATTTTTGTCGAATCACTGAGCCGATTAAGGGCCTCAATGCAACCCATCCTTTAAAAGTTAAGATTAGAAATTTTGAAAATAGTATGTATAATTGCGAATTTCGAACTTAGAAATCGGAATACAGAAGAATGAATTTAGAAAATAGAAGTGAGATAGTGGAATATTGAACAAGGAACTAAGGATTCAGAAAAAAGAATTTTGACATTTGCTTCCCCTTTGTGCATTTTCTCAGTCTATAATTTTTATTTATCTCTGTAGTTTTTTATATCTCTGTTTATTCGTGGTTTTTCGTACTCGTCAAGCGTTTTTTCTATAACTTTGTGTAAGATTTTCGGACAGCATTTTCATTATATTATTATTATAGGATTCAAAGATTTTAATCTTTCATCTGAAACTTGAAAAACCCACAAACATGGTAGAATTTAAAGAAAATATAGATAATGTATCGAATGGTTTAACACAATCTTTATTACAAAGTATGTCTTTGTTACACATACTTTTACAATATAAACATCAAGAATTTTAGGATTTTAAAAATATCGATTTCTAAACTGTATTTAATTAAGAAGAATATTTTATTTTACAAAATATATAAACAAAAGAATGCGTCGATCGTCTTAAATAAGAACAACATCAAATTTTTACAGATAAATTCAATCCAAAAATATTTTAGAATATTGTTTAATTGAAAACAAGAGCAGTAGAATACCGAAGGAACAAAGCATAAGATTATATAAAACATTCCTGAGACAAGGCAAAATCAAGACGACCAGAAGACGGAAGAGCAAAACGCTACACACCCACAAAACACTACAAATACAAAACTTAAGCAATAACAGTGAAAACTCTAAAATACAGAGTGACATCAGGTGCTCCGAAAGGGAAAGCTTGTCATACTTTTGTTCCGAATCAACAAAAACATGGGCGCCAGCATTGAACGTAGTTTATCATAGGACCCCTAAGAGAAACTAATAAGGTAAACTGAACTAAACCGTCCTTGAGTGATTTATGAAAGGTCCTTTACAAACTGTGCATTTTCGTCCGACCTGACAAAAGCATGGCTGCAAGCGAAGAATGTATTGTAACATTGAACCTTTAGGGAAAAATATTTTGATCATCTTCTCTGAAACTACTGAAGCGCAAATTCAATTAATAGATTGCTAATGTCGTGCTGACCAGCAGAAAAAAAAACCATGCCCACCAGCACGGAGAATAGTTTAACATTGATATTTTGATTATCTCCTCTTATTAAAGCCAATTCAATCAAACTTTTCATGAACTATGTATGGAAGGCCCTTCGCATAATTTTTTTATTTATTCCCTCTTGACAAAGAGACACAACCGCCAAAGGGAAACAGTTTAAAGATAAGGGAAAAAAAACATCATTTTCATTTTCTGCTGTGAAACTTTTGAAGCAGATATAACCAAACTGTACTACAATGATGTATGAAAGGTTCATTGCAAAAAAAAATCATTTCGATTGGATCTGACAAAAACATGACTGCTAGTAGAAAACATAGCTTAACTTTAGACCCTAAAGGAAAAAAATATTTCTGGTCATCACTAAAGGTATGGCTTAGAAACATTTTGTCAGATACGCGAAACAGACTCTGAGCATCTAATTAGATTAAAACAGGTATGTCTGAGGAAAATGTGTAAAGGCCAAAAGTTTAGTCGGAATTACCGGCGCTCTAACAGATAACACATTATGATACATTGAATATAATTTGTTTGAATACCACAATTTAATTTAAAGTAATGTTAGTCTACAGATAACTGCTGCAAAAAGAGGTAACCTTAGTTCTTTGTCATTTAATATGTTAAATAATTCATTTGTACTTAAAAACAGATAATTAACAAATAGCACCAGTGAAAAAAATAATTGTTTTTATATATAACTGCTCGACCTCTATCAATGAATTTCGTCTTGAACTTACTACGAGGTATGTGTAAAGCTCATTGTTGAAGTCCTCATGGTGACTTAAAGAAGAAGAAGAACAATAAAAGCGTTGTTCCATTGCTTAGTTTATAATGTATTAGTAGAGACTTTGTCTCATTTGCAGTAACGTCATATCCCAAATTTGTTAATACTTCAAACATTTCAACCAGAGAGTTTGAATTGACTGTTAAATATGGAGGCAATATTTTAGCATTTTACTGTATAAAGGTAACTAATTTTTAAAATTTTTGGATGATATCCTGGAACTACAATATTTCTACAGTCTTTTTATCTATTAGATTGTTGGTAATATGTTTAAGATTCACATTTTAGGCTACAGCTGGTTAAGTCAATGTTTTTTACTAAGACCCCCAAAGCAAAGTTTATACATATTTGTTAGTTATAGTCGTTCTTTTATTTTTGCTGCTGGTGCTATAGTTTTGCCGCGTTCTTTTTCATTTTTATTTATTTTTTTTTTGTCTTTGTCATGTTGTCTCAATTTGTGTTGGATATAAATTGCCGTGATTTTGGATTTTGGATTTTTGAATTCCGATTTTCATCATATTTGCATAGGTATGCGTTTCCCGATGTATTTTTTTATGTAGCGTCATAGGACTCGTTTTAGACCGAGGGTTCGGTCCTCACTTACTTCTTTATTATAATTATTGCGTCATTATTATTATTTTTATTATATTCATTATTATCCTGCACTTTCGAATAAAGTTCGGGGATATTGTTATACCCTCCGTCTGTCTGTCCATACGTCCGTCCGTCTCTCTGTTCGTCCGTCCGAACGTCACACTCTCCTTGTTACTCAAACTCCTCCTCCAAATTTGATTAAGGGATTTAATTTTATTATAGAATCGTTGCATATAGTCTGTTTTAATCTTTATCTTGGTGCAAACAAAAGACGCCGAGATGTTGATTATGACAAAGGCCCAAAGATGTGGATTTTGACACATGTGGCATGTGACACAAACTCCTCCTACATTTTTGAATACAGGTATTAAATCTTTATACAGAACTGTTGCATATAGTCTTTATACTTTCAATAAGCTTTCCGAATTCCGGAAATATACTAAAATTGAAATCAAATGTTTTTGAAATCAAATTGATGAAAATGTTTGTCCTAAACTAAACAAATTATTTAAGTATCGTTGGTAAGTAGAATTCCCCAAAATATGTGGTCTTTGAGACTTCCAGGAAATTAACCGAAATTGGAATCAAATCTGTTTGCAATCAAACTGCTGAAAATGTTTGCCCTTATTGAAACAAATTCTAAAAGTGTGGTTGCTAAGTAGAATTTCCAAAAATAAGTGGTCTTTGAAACTTTCAGGATATTTACCAAACTTGGAATTCTAATTATTCAAAATCTCATTTTCTTCCAAACACTTGCTAAAATACATTATTATATGCTCATTTTAACAAAAATATGAGTCTTTGCCATTTTCAGGAAATTACCAAAGTTGGAACCGGAATCAAAATTCCGAAAAATTATTGCAAATCTACTGATTATATGCATCAATTCTGCATTAAGATTTAATCCCGAAATCAAAAAAGTAGGAGGAGTTTGTGTCACATGCCACATGTGTCAAAATTCACATCTTTTGGCCTTTGTCAAAATCAACATCTTGGGGCCTCTTGTTTGCACCAAGATAAAGATATAAAATCTGAAAGCTTAATGCGCATCTACAGACTATATGCAACAATTCTCTCTACAACAAAATTAAATCCCTAAATCCAAACATGTAGGAGGAGTTTTAGTGACGGACGGACGGACGGACAGACAGACAGAGGGTATAACGATATCCCGAACTTTCTTCGAAAGTGCTGGGAAAGAAATGCAAGGCTTATACGAGTTTCTATCGTTGTTTTCGTTTGTCCTTTGTTTTATTTCTGTTTTTTCCTATGTAAAACTGATTTAAGATCTAGAAAAGCTTGGACGTAACCTAAATTCTTTACGCAATAGGTTAAATCGACAGGATACTCTCCTTACATCCGTAAAATAAGCTTTGGGATCTAGTGACCTGAAAATTTCACACATGCACATACTGGCCTCTCATTGATACTGCCGATGTCTACTGAAATATATGATGATTCTTTACCTAATCCTTCCGGAAGTTTTGAGTTTGATTTTTCTTCCGTAGTGTGACAGTTTTTTACCAGCAGACTAGGCTCCTTGAGCTCGCGGCAAGCACCCCATTGACCCATCTTTCAAAATTACGTATTGTCATTTTCTCTCCTTTCAAGATTGTAGTAATGGAATAGTAGTCTACCTGTATTGGGTTTTATTCGTATGTTTATTATACTATAGAGAAACGGGACAGATAAAGGAGAGGTTTGGGTATCCATAAACCGGTTTAACCCTACCGCTGGCTTTTTGCTAGTGCCGATACCAAGTCCGGTTGTCCCGAGTTCCTATCATTGTTTACATTTGTCCTTTGTCTTGATTCGGTTTCTCCTGTGTAGTTCCCTGGCAGATTGTGGCATGTGACTGTAATTTTCAGCCATTGTAGATGCTTCCTGTTATCCCCTCCCTTTGTTACATTTATATAATTATCATATCGAAGCTCTAGCTCACCCATAGTATGAAGGTATAAATAAATTGATCATTCGAGACCGATTTATGTTACCAAAATATCTGCCCCAACACCGAAAAGTTTGTGTGCGATAAATATAGTTCATGAAGTGTAAATGGGAAAATGTTCAGCAGTTTAAGTCACAACTTGGATACACGTAGACCGAAACTTTGCTGTCATTACTTTTCGAGTTATTCCCCTCGGCAGAATTAAGTTTCCGCAACAGTTACATGATACATATAGAATAATGGTAGTTTTGAAAGTCGAGACAGAAAATATCTTCGTATCGCAGCGAGTCCGATAGGACGAGCTGTGATACTAGTGATATTTTCTGTCCAGACCTTCAAAACTACCATTATTGTTTTTATCGGCAACATCGTAAGAGTCATGATGTCAATTTCATGACGTCATTGCCTGATATTTTCTTGTATCAGGTCAGTACGGAGATACTGACAATATCAGTCAGTAAGATTAAAGAGAAAATGTACATATTGCCGATAATTATAAATATGCAACGTTCAAATGTCACCAGTGACTTTGACCTTTAGCCTTTCAAACGATTTACTAAATGGATAGCTGATCAAATGTATATTGAAGATAATGTTTTATCAAGGTCTACATTTGGTATTTGGGTATTCGTTTATTATGAATTTGGTCGAATTTAAGTCGAATTAAAAAAAAAATAAAGAAATAAAATTAAAAAAAAAACAGATGACACACAGTATAAAATGCATTTTTTGTGTGTATTATTCTTTTTCCAGCCTGTGATTATTTTGCATGCCTTTCTTTTTTAAGACAAACCATGATATGGCATACGAATGAATTATATTGTAATAGGTTGCAAAAAATGACAATTGAAGATATAAAATGACAATTAAAATATGCTATTACAACTGATATACTGTGAACAATTTTTATTGTGTGTCTTAATTTTCGAAGTTTTGCGGAAATGTATTATTTGAGGGTTTTTAAATTAGTGGTTCAAGGCCTATCACACTAGCTATTGAAAGAAAATGGGAATTCCTTCGGGTTTTAATTTCGTAGTCAAAGGTAAACACGATTTCAAGAAAATTAAAATACTTTCACAATATACCATATAAACTGTTATACAAATCTCTAATTATAAGTCAACCTAGAAATACTTTGTCGATTAAAAAGATAACAGATTATTTGTAAGTAGTGATATTACAGTTAAAGTGTACTTCGGAGTTATAAATCGAATTAAAGTACTTTGTTAGAAAAGGGTGCATAAGATGCCTGAGCATTTAATAACAATGAAGCACAGTTTAACTGAGCAGACGTAAATACCGTGAAAATAAGAATATACAAAAAATACTAAGTTCATAAAAATAGAAACTTACATCCCCTTACACTTATTTTTATTTATTTAGGATACATACATTAATTGGTAAAATGTTTTTCTTGTTCTACATGCAGAAAATTTTTCTTTTATATTTATTTAATATTAGATATGTGTTTACTTTTATTATTCGAACACCAATTTAAATGTACCATAAAATTACCCGAGTTATCAATCCGTTGTCACCCGAAACCCATTTGTCAGCTACCAATCATAGCCGAGTGGATTAATTATAGTCGATTTATTATTGACCATTTTGTTATTTCAGGAAGGCAGCAGATGTCTGATTCTACCTGATATCGGGATAATTTTTCTTCTTGAAACTGAAATTTATCTTATATTTGGTGAAACATAACAGTACTTCAAAGTTCAGCACATGTGATATGAATGAATTTGCATAAAAATAAAAGAGGAAGGAATTATTAAGTCGATGTAAATGATTCGGGGTAAAAATATTTATATAAATAATTTGTTAAAGAGTTTCTAAATCGAGAGAATCAAAAGAAGGAAATAAGAGAGATGGATAAGTCCAAGTTTACAAGAATTCATGTGTCTTGAATAAAAAAAGAAATCTTTATAACATGTCTTCAATTTAGGCTTAGATTATAGAATTTATGTACATAATACAATACAGAGTAAAGAACTCTCAATAAGTTAAATACATAGCTAGTTCCCCTGGTTCTATTTTGAAACCCATATTTAGACTTTTGTAGAATTATTCCGTCTGCTATAAAAGAACTCAAAAATATTGTAAAGGGACTTCCTCTACTATTGAAATCACTCCGATTTGGATTCAAAAATTCTTATTCAAAAGCATTAATCTTCTATCATAGTATCAACACTCATATTTCAAATGCAGATTATGTCATATTTAAAGTATGTTTCAGAGTAATTAATTGAATTAAAGTGCTCCATAAGAAATGAGGTGGTCAATATGCCTGAGCGCATAGTGCGAAGGCATTTTGACCA
The DNA here is from genome assembly GCA_002080025.1 of Modiolus philippinarum. NCBI lineage: Eukaryota > Metazoa > Mollusca > Bivalvia > Mytilida > Modiolidae > Modiolus > Modiolus philippinarum. The sequence continues at coordinate 34,773 of MJUU01065944.1, forward strand.
CCTCTTACGAAGCACTAATTCAATTAGTTACCCTGAAACATACTTTGACTGTCTTAGAATCTTAGAAACAGTCAAAATTAAACTATTAAACAAAAAATATTTATGTCTTGAAATGCCATTAGAATAAAATCTTCCACTTATGTTTATTCATTAAAGAAACATACATTAATCGTTTACTATTGTTTTATATTCTACATACGGAAAAGATTTCTTATAACATTAATTTTTGTGTCAGATATTTGTTCACTATTTTACAAATTACCCGTCTTTTCGATGTGTTGTCACTCTAAAATATTTTCTAACACCAATTTGTCAACTACAATTGAGTCATTTGTCGTTTGACTATAGGGTAGTATACTAAGGTTCGATTTTTAGATCTGGAATTTTTTTCTACATGAAAAATTGTCTCAAACTTAGCTAATATTTAGATAAACATAACACAAAGTCAGAGTAAAGCAAACGCCATATAAATATGCATTAAAAAATTAATAAGGTAGAAGTTGATAAATTGAAGTAAAAAAATCGAGCTAAGTAAATAAATTGATGAGAATTATCAGTTAAAATGCTTTGTAAATGAGAGAATCAAAGGGTAGGCAAAAGAGAGATGGAATAGTCCAAGGCATATACAAAAAATAAAGTGTTTGGAATAAGAAAAGAATTGTTCATAATAGGCCTTTAACTCTACTTTTCAAACGATGCTTTTACTAAAAATGGTAGACGAAGATACGAATATCTCGTTTTTAGTTATCATATATATAAATGTGTTGAACACTACACCGAATTCAAAACTTATTATATATTAAGCATATAATAACTAACAACTGCAGTCGAATACCGAAGGAACAAAGCACAAGATTAAATAAATCAAAGTCCAGAGACAAGGCAAAAGCAAAAACACCAGAAGACGGAAGACCAAAGACACCACATGCCCAAAAAACACACGAACACTACATAATATACAACACTATACAATTATTGACTTTGCTATAGGTTGCTACTGGGAATTATCAACCTGAAAAAAGTTATATCCACCGAGCTGAAAGCAACCTATTCAAAGTCTATAATTGTTTTATTATATGATTATACATAGAGAAAATATTACTGTCAATCATTGAGAAATCGATATTCTGTTTCGTTTTCCTTTCTGTTTTGTAAATTCATTCTTTTAATGATAATGACGACTCACATGGTAAAAATAAAATTAATTTGTGTCTTAAATCAAGAAAAAAATTTTATTTCTATTTTTAGCTTATTATAGGTTGACATGACGTTCCAGACAACCTGTGAGCTATTCATAGCCCGTTTCAGGTTGACATGACATTCCAGAAAACCTATGAGTTATTTATAGCCCATTTTAGGTTGACATGATTATATACTCATTACTTTTCAAGCTGTTTTCAGCCAATTAGAAAACAGATAAAATACAATCATGTAATAAAACAAGCTAAAGCACTAACAGTGTGAACTCGCAAAAACAGAGTGACATCAGGTAAGCATGTCCTACTCTGTATACAACACCCGTCACACTGTCAGTGGGTCAATCCAGGGTAAAGTCAAAACCGGTAATGTCAAATCTGGGAAGACGTGAATCCAGCTGAAAATGTCAGTTTTCATTTGTGACACTGACATTTCGTATCTATCTAACATACTTATTCAGTGGATTAATATAATAAATCAATATTCCAACTAATACTTGTTCTATCCTACTTGACCATCATGCTAATTAAGCCTCCAGTTTGGAGGACATGTATTTCAACAGAATCTCGGAATTCCAGTTTGCAAATACTGTGCACCTCTTTTAGCCGATCTGTTCCACCACTCATATGAGGCTGAATTCATCGAAAGGCTTCTTCAAAATAAAATAAAAAACTGGCCCAGTCCTTAAATTTCGGCTTCCGTTTCATAGATTATATTTCATCACTGAACAATCCTCTCGTTCGTGATTTTTTTCATTTTATCTATCTGAGAGAGGTCAAAGTTAAGGATACTACACATACTTTCACATCGGCCACTTTCCTTGACCTTCCTTTTGAAATAGACAACCAAGTTACACTTCAAAGTAGGCTGTATGACAAACGTGATTACTTCACTTGCCAATAGTCATCTTCCCTTTTCTTTGTAGCAACATTCCAAAAGCTCTACACAAGGGCTTGTGGTCGATACAGTGGCTACCTTGATAGAGTTCGGTTGCTTACAAATAAGCTACTTAAGCAAAGGTATGTTGCCCATAACTTGAAGAACAGAAGTTTTACGGTCGACATCACGATCTTGTGGACCGCAAAGGGATATCAGTTTCCCAGATGACAACAGATCTTACCCTTAACAGCTAAGTTTGTTTTTCCTCTACCGGATTTGACTTTACTACATTAGTTGACATGTTCAACGCGACGGGTGTCTTATAAAAAAGCAGGAGATGCTTACTCTACCGGCGCACCTGATCTCACCCATGGTTTTTATTTGGTGCGTGTTGTTCATCTGTATATGTGTCTTCATTTTCTTCTCTCTCCCGTACTCATGTGGTGTCCTTGTTTCTTGGTGTTTCCGATGTTGCCGTCGTTCCTTCATTGTTTGTTTGTTTGATGTTGTTGTTTTTTGACTGACGGTTCGGCTCTCACTTACTTATACTCTCACTAAGTAACAATAGGCAGCCAATACTTCAAAGAGATCTTACATCCTATATACACACAATGACAACTAAGAGTCATATATAAATTTTGGACAAGTTCTAAATTTGACAAAATTATTAAAAACTAAGTAGTACCTCCCTCGATCAAAGCTCTGTCCTTAGCTGATTTTGACTTTTCTATTTAGATCCTATTGGATTATTTGATGTCTGTCAGCTTTTGCAATACAAGTTTTTTAAAATATAAAGGGATATTTCCCTCCCGCATACCTCTATCCTTAGCTAATTTTGGCTTTCCTATTTAGATCATGTAGTTATTTTTTCTCTCTCAGTTTTTTTACATGTATTTCGTTTATGGACCCCCGAATGTTTTGATTTCATCTGCACTGAAGATACATAAGTTGTCGAAATGTGCATCTGAAGAAACTAAATTAACAGTAACTTCGGTAATTTTTTATTTAATTTCATCAATTGTGCGTAGGATTTAGAAGAACAAATATTTCTGTAAAATTAACAATCCAACTTCTTCTCATCTCAAATATCTCTTTTGACATTAACTCAAAATATTTTAGCGAAGACTGCGTATTAATTATTTTGCATTGTAATCGGAAAAAAATCCTGGAAGCAGTATTCATTTTGCAAATTTGTTTCTTAAAGATTTAATGTCAGTCATTTTTACGAGATTGAAGATCGTTTTTTCTTGCAATTGTGTTGCAACAGCAGTCAGTTCCGGAGCACCTGATGTCACACTATTTCTTAGAGTTCACACTGTTAGTGCTTTAGTTTTTAGTGTTGTGATAGTGTTAGTGTTTTGTCAGTGTGTGGTATCTTTTGGTCTTCCGTCTTCTGGTTTTCTTGTTTTTGCCTTATCTCTGTACTTTAATTTATGTTTTATGTAATTGTGTGCTTTATACTGCTAATGTTTTCGTAAGTTGACCTTAAAACCATAGCAGTTATAGGGTAGTTTTGTCCCTACTCTAATCATCTTTAATATAAATGATATATTTAACGTCAGTCATAGCTAAGTTCAAATAGCGTTATACGGTATGTATATGTACCAATCCAGTTAGTTGGCAAACGAATATTTCTCTTATGATACACGCTTATTATCTATTTCTTGCACGAATAGTTATTTGTGGTACATAACGAGACTTTGAAGCTAGAGCTAGATATGAACTTATTGAATCGCTTTTACGGGAATTTCATTGGATGTGCGCCAAGTAATAACACATCACGCGTGATGTGCTATTATTTTTTCGACGTTTTTAGCTCACCTGGCCTAAAAGGCCATGTGAGTTTTTGCCATCACTTTGCGTCCGTCGTCCGTCCGTCCGTCCGTCGTCCGTCAACAATTTCAAAAATCTTTCTCTCTGAAACTGCTTAGCCAATTGTTACCAAACTTGGCCTGAAGCATCACCAGGGTATGCAGTTTAAAAATTGTTTTCGATTAGTCCGAAGACCAAACAGCATGGCTGCTGTTACTAAAAATAGAACATAGGGGTAAATTGCTGTTTTTTGCAAATAACTAAAAAACCGTTACAGATATCAAAAAACTGATTGGGATAAAAGTGATCAGCATAGCAAGATCTACCTGCCCTGCAATTTCGAAGAAAATCCGAGTACCCGTCTTGGAGTTATTGCCCTTTTTCTGTAAAATTTGCAAAATTTTAACTTTATTAATTTTTTATCAGAAAAAACTATAAGAGATAGAAGTCAACTTTAAATTGCAAAAATGTTCAGCATGTCAAGATCTACCCACCCTGAAATTTTGAAAATAATCCAAAAACCCTTGTAGGAGTTATTGCCCTTCATTTACGGAATTTTCAAAATTTTCATATTCTTCATCGTTTATTTCCAAAACTATAGAAGATGAAGGTTGAGTGTAAATTCATAAAATGTTTGCAATGCTGTGGCGACTTCAAAACTGAAAATTATAGATTGACTGCCGTTTTCAAAATGGCCGCCAAAAAAAGGCGGGAAAATTCAACATTTTTCGATTTCAATGAAATTTGGTTTCCAAATAAATATTGATGTTGCGACTTCAAAACCGGTGTTGAAAATTGTTCGTTGACCACCATTTTCAAAATGGCCGCCAAAAGGCGGGAAAATTCAACATTGTCTGATTTCAATGAAATTTGTTTTCCAAAAAGGTATTGATGTAGCAACTTCAAAACTGATGTTAAAAATTGTTCGTAGACCGCCATTTTCAAAATGGCCGCCAAAAAGGTGGGAAAATTCAACATTGTCTGATCTCAATGAAATTTGGTTTCCAAATAGATCATATGGCAAAATGAAGGTCGGTTTGCTAATTTGCATACGACCGCCATATTAAAACAATATGGCTGACTTCATTGTAATGCAACGGTAAGGGCTTGATAATAAAAAACTAAATTATACTCAATAAATTATATGTGGGCAATTTCTCTTTTCTTTATTTTACCCCTACACCGGTTTTGAATTCTTGGGGCGAATTCGGCATTTGAACTCAATAAACTGGAGGTTCCTGGCAATATTCTTAAAATGAAGCACTTCCCTTTATATTCCTAACTAGATTTTGTCAAAAACCTGCAATTTGGATGCCGTTCCTTCGATATTGGGCCACTGAATACAAACTCTCTTTTCCTGTAATGCCACTTCCGGATAAAAAGTTCCGGTAAATATACTTGGTTTTTTGTTCTGTTTCGATTTGAAGGTTCCTGAAAGCTACAAAAAACGTGTTTTATCATATTTTCTTACTATGGCGCCATTTTCTTGGCGTGAAGATGAAAATCAAAGTCTAAATAAAAACCAATTCCATCTGCAGAAACTTGTCTTGTCGTCTGCACCGGTTTTCTAATTTTGTAAACAAGCGATCATGTGATCATCTATGGAATGTGAGGTACCAATTGGGTAGAAATTTATTATTTAAAAATTGTATGTTGACGCGGGATGTTTATGCCTTCCGAAATTGATTCTACAGTTATGTATTGTGACGTCATCGACGTTATGAATAATTCATGACCTCATGAATAAAAAAGTGACCCTGATTTTGCCATATGTATTGATGTTGCGACTTCAAAACCGGTGTTGAAAATTGTTCGTTGACCACCATTTTCAAAATGGCCGCCAAAAGGCGAAATTCAACATTGTCTGATTTCAATGAAATTTGCATTCCAAGTAGATATTATATTGTTCGAAATTGTTCCATTTTCAAAATGGCCGCCAAAAAGGTGGGAAAATTCAACATTGTCTGATCTCAATGAAATTTCGTTTCCAAGTGGATATTGATGTTACTGCAAAACCGGTGTTGAAAATTGTTTGTTGACAGCCATTTTCAAAATGGCCGCCAAAAAGGCGGGAAAATTCAACATAGTCCGATTTCAATAAAATTTGGTTTCCAAATAGATATTGATGTCGTAACTTAAAGATATGGTGTTAAAAAATGTTGTTGACTGCCATTTACCAAATGATGTCTCAACTTCAAAACTGCATGGTGTTCAAAGCGGTCCTTAGCAAGACAATTGTTGTCAAAAAAGCCCAACAAAGCAGTACAGTAAAACATGATCAGACTTAAAATAGAGTCCAAGTTAATGGTGGTGTTTGCTCTACCAAAGTTTGAGAAACTGAAGTTCAACTGTATAATTTACAATGTTAGCTTGATTGTGGCAACTGAAAGCCAGGTGAGCGATATAGGCTCCAGGAAGCCTCTGGTTATTTGATCACTGTGAAATCCCATCGGCCGTGATTAGCGTTACCTAGCAACGGTGTTGTTCTTTGAAACAAAAACAGCAGTTCGGAACTAAATATTTTGAAAATCACAAGAGAAATAGTTTTAACAACTCGAAAGAATTGTATATCGCTGGATATCAACTCTGGTTATGTAATTTCAAATATAATAAACTCGCCAAAAGGCTTTAGTTGATATCCATCGATATACAATTCTTTCTCGTTATGAAAACTATAAATTGGATATTCAAATTCTACAATATGAAATATAAACTCCTTATCCATTCATTGTTTCTTCATAATAAGATTGTGTTCGTAATATTTTACTGGATTTTAATTGATCTATTATGGTTTTTTTTGTCATTGATATTTGACTATATATATGTACAAAGTACTTAAAAGTATACCCAAAATTGAAGGCATGATTGACCAACTACTCAAAACCGATTCTACTTTATTATACTATGATTAAAAACTTGAACACAGGAAATTATAAACAGATAATTTGTTAGTATCGATGTCGTTCAATATCGAGTACTTCTAATTTGATATAAAACGTATGTTAAAAAGGTTAAATTACAGATATCTCTACAATGTGTAAACAATGACATCCAGTTTAACTCAAACAAATCTCCGGGTATATTTACCACACGTCGGCTACTGCTGATAAGTGGTAGTATGTCGTATTGCTGCTTTTATTGTATTGATGAAAACAGAAATGTGGAGTGGTGGCATATTTGTTCAAAAGGCGGCACAAATTATGGTATAGTAAAACTGTATTTATTTTGGAATGTTAAAATTAATAAATCGAAAGTCTTGAAATTTATATTTATTTCACGTTAACAATACTATTTTACAAGAAAATGTGACCAGCCTTGTCTACGGTGTAAGGTTGAATTTTGACCCCGTTGCAAACTGACCTTTAAGTCGTTTCTCAACGTTGAAAATTGACTCATTAGCCATAGAATTTTGACCAATTCCTTCCAATTCTGACCTTTATCATAAAATACTGGAATCGGGTCATTTTTCAACGCTTTAAAATTATCCGTAAACAGTCAAACCACTATGTAATCATATAGCTATTAACTCACTTAATCATTAGTAATAAATCTAAATAGATTTGTATATGAATAAAGTGAGATATAAATTGACAACTGAGTTCTTACTAATTTTCTCGGTAGACTTCAAATTCTATTATATCCTTACTATTCCGTGGGCTGGAAACACTGCACCCCCACTTCCGAACCAGACCGATTTTTTTTCAGTCATTCTATGTCCCTTCTTCAAAATAAAACATGTAAACACGAACATAACCTGCACGCATAGACAGTATTGTGAGTGGCCTTTCATGTCAGAATAACGATATTTCTAAAACGATACCCTTTTCTATCATGATACTTGTACGAAGTATAAGGATACTAGAATTAGGTATATTGATACTTGCTGAAAGTATCATGATACTTCTTACAAGTATCGTGATGTTTTTGTACATTACCATAGTATAATGATAATTCTTAAAAGTATAATGATACTTTTAAGAAGTATAATGATACTTCTTAAAAGTATAATGATACTTTTGGAAGTATAATGATATTTGTCAAAATTATAGTGATACTTTTTAAAGTATATCGATACTTGTAAGAAGTATACTGATACTTGTAAGAAGTATACTGATACTCGCTAGAAGTATCATGATACTTGTAAAAATATGTATAATCATGGTTATAGGAAGTATAACTATACTAATAAAAAGTACAATGAAACTTGTTAAAAGTATAATGATACTTGTTCAAAGTACAACGATACTTCTTAAAAGTATAATGATACTTCTTAAAAGTATAATGATATTTGTCAAAAGTATAGTGATACTGTTTAAAGTATATCGATACTTGTAAGAAGTATACTGATATACTTGTTAGAAGTATCATGATACTTGTAAAAAGTATCATGATACTTTTTAGAAGTATCATTATACTTTTAAGAAGTACCATTATACTTTTTAGAAGTATTATTACAATTTTTAGAAGTATTGTTATACTTTGAACAAGTATCATTATACTTTTAAGAAGTATCATTATGCTTATAAGAAGTATCATCACACTTTTTAGAAGAATCATTATACTTTTACGAAGTATCATTATACTTTTTAGAAGTATAGTTATACTTTGAACAAGTATCATTATACTTTTGAGAAGAATCATTATACTTTGAAGAAGTATCATTATACTTTGAAGAAGTATCATTATACTTTGAACAAGTATCATTCTACTTCCAACAAGTATCAATATACTTTATTCTAGTATCCTTATACTTCGTACAAGTATCATGATAGAAAAAAGTATAGATATAGAAATAATACTATTGTGACATGAACGGCCACTCATACAGTATAGGGCTATCAATGAAAAATTCTTGTATTTTCGTTTAAACCTAAGTTTCATCTTTAAAGCTCCATAACTTAATATGGTACTAAATTAAAACTAAATATCCTTTACAATGAACACAAGTTTGAGCAATTAACGCCCTTTTTATAATCTAGGGATACAAAAAATTTACCTATCTCCATGCAAAAGTTGCGAAAATGGCGATTTTAGGACGTAAATTCCTTTCAGATAAACAATCCTCATCATTTGATCTAGTTTTTATGCTTAACAAACCAGGTATGATACAATGTTAGAAAATAATGTCCATAAAATTGTGATTTTTAGTTTATTTAAAAAAAAATGAAATATACTGAATTCGACTTTCTGACTTAAGGGTCGTAAAAATCTGAATATATATTAATAATGGCCGATTTTATAATAATTTGTGATATATTAGCAACAAATTGCGTGCACACATTTTAGTTTCAAACGGAACGTATGTTCAGAAATGTCAAAATTAGCGCACTTTCCCATAAAAATTAAGGGAAAATTTGAAATATTCAGGCTAGAAATGATAAAAAGATAATGTTCAATGAGAATTCTAGTGTGTATTTCACTAAAGCTGACATTCAGAAGATCATTTAAGTAGATTTAAAGGCAAAATTCGCAAAAAATAAAAAATTGATATTATTTTCCATTTGCATTAATGAACCAGTATACATCTATATTAATGTTTTATTCCAGGATAAGTGCATGAGATCGATATTTCGATGAGATTGACTTTGTTGTGCGGGTCGCCATTTTGCCATCCTCTCGATAAAAATTGTCAAGATATGTCTAATGACCTTAGAGATACCAAATAACGGTGACCTACCGTTGCCATCATGTACATTCTTTATCAATGTGAAGCAGACGGTTGTCTAACTAAATGATTGTATGACAATAGCGTATTATATACTTTTCCTTGTTTTGTTCAAATGTTTTGATCACATCTAGGTATAAAACCAACATTTTATTTTAAAAAACTGTTTCAAAATATCAAAAAGGTGCAATGCGAAATTCTGACAATGGATATAATAAATCTATGTTCTGACGAGCAGACTGCTCTACAAATAATTGAAATAATATTAGCCGGGACAATAAGACTCACCGACAGGTAAATTTTTGACAGATTGTTGTCAAACAAAACAACAAACCTGTTTATTACCCCCAATCAACAAACATGTACTTACCTGTGGCCTACACTCTGATCCCTCTCTCTCTCATCCAAACACTAATACACAAAACTTGCATACAGTCGGATAAATTCCAATTCATAAGTGAAAGTAATATATCATGTTTATCCATCAATGTTACCTTACATCGGAGGCATGCAATTAAAAAAAAGAAGGAAAAAAAAAAAACATCTCAGTTTCGAATCCCAAAAGAAAATAGATATACCCAAGAAAGGCACAAACTTTGCCAATTTATCTAAATGTTCTGATGACAGCCCAAATACTTTTCAACTATAGCGAGCAGTGCTTAGTACACTATCATTAGTACATGGCATGTAATTCACAGAAAAACATTACTTTTTTATGATTTATATCATTAACACGTTCTCTATCTTGTATCCCTTATATTTTTGAAGCATTTTGTGTATTTCTCATATTCTTTTCTTTCTGCGACTTTACAAACGCGATATTTCTAGTGGACCCACTTTTTCGCACATATTTGTAAATGAATATGAATATTTTAATTGTCGTGAACTAAGGTTAGTTGTAGAGAAGATAAATATATATAATAAATAAATAATACAATTTGCATGTGTGGAAGTACAAAAACACAAAATTACAGTATTTGTTAACCAGGAGGGGTAGAATACGGGTTTATGCATAAAAAACGAACTACTCATATTTTAGATATGTATTCCGTGTCAGGTAATAAGCAAGAAATATTTTTGTCGGTTTTGTGTAGATGTACATTTTCTGAGATCAATTATAAAATTTTACAATATTACAGATTTAGTAATGAGAAATCATTCAAGATAAAAAGCATTTTTAAAATGAAATAGAGTTTAGGTGCCTAAAACCAATAGTAAATAAAAGTCTAAGCAAATTATTTTTTATATCACTATCTTATAAATGCATGTATATTCAAGATTATGCGACAATGTGAATGATGTCTATATATATGCTTGTATTTTTTTTTTCCATTTGAATAGTAACGCAATAAATTTTTAATTTGATTTCTATTCATAAAAAACACTATAACAAATTAGATTTAACGTTTTATAAAACATAGGGCGAACTTTATACAGTTCTACTTGTTTTTAATTAGAATATCTTGACTCATTATTGTCAATTATAAACCCTCTTCTTTTCAATATTTTACTGATCTCTTATGAAGTCTGATATCTGAATGACACATTTTTACATTTGAAAGAAAAAAGCAACAGAAGATCAATTTTTATAAAGTATGTTTCAAATCCCATCCAATATTGCCTACAACCAAACGTGCACCCACGTGCAATTATAGCCTTAGTATATTGTTTCTGTTGATGTAATTTCCGTCAATCACCGGTACAGGTAATCATGTTAAGATTTGCAAATTGGCTTAGAAATTATTACGCAACACCTGAGGGGACACAGGTGTTAAAATCTTGTGTCATCTGTGTGCGAGAGATCATGGACATCAAAGATTGCTTGCCGCTTGTCAATGTCAAAAATTAATCATTGAACGATTGATATTGAAGAATAACGCAACAGTTAAAAAAAAGAGAAAATAAAAAAACTTTTATGTAATATAAATAGCTAAGTATATCAAAATGATATAATGCATCCTTTAATATACAAAATTAGGGTTTGCGCTTTCAATTAAATCATTTCAATTGTTTAAATTCATAAAGACAAAAAAAAAAAAACATTTTTTATTTAAATTCCTTTGGGGTTTATTTACATCCTTTTTATTTTTTGATTATTGGCCACATCAAAAATCATCTGTGCGATTTAAATTACGTAAACTGATCTGTATCGATGCAGACTTTTAAAGATATTTCCCATGATTCAGTAGTAGGTTTTGACGTCACAACCTACAATTACAGTCAAAATATATTATAGAAATTCTTTAATAACTTCTTTTATTTTTTCGAATTTTTTAATAAAACTTGAAATATATGCATTTCTCATTACAAGGAACAAAATAAGCCAACATGTGAAAAATCGCGAATTTTCCCTTTAAGAGATTTCTTTTCGACTCTCCTGTCCGAAATTGAATGCAAAATGTTAATTTTCAGCTTTTTCAGAAAGTCTGCTGTTTTGACTTTGAGATACACATACTTCATAAAATTGATATATAACCTGACAAATGTTGATTAGATATCGCTTCATTATATCTTGGTTATTGGAAAATATGCTTTAAAATATTTCAGACTAACTACAGTCTCATTAATTACAAACATATTAGCCCTTACCACACATTTTCAACACAATTTATTTTATTTTATTCAGCTCAAAGTGCTTAAACATTGTAGAAAGGTCCAATGACATTTCTTTTTCAAACACATAAATACACATAGACTCCCATATACCACAAATAAGATCATGTGTTTGGTTTATGGGCAGTTATTCAACAATTTAACTTTGTATTTCGTAAAATTCTGATTTGCTTGAAATTCCCATTTTTCACGAAAATCACCCAAAATACAATTTTACCCATATTTTGCCATTACAATTATGCATCTTCTTAAAGAAAGTAAAACATAAGTATGCTTTGTTCATATATATGCAAAAACAGGCATATTTTATTGATTTTTAAGTTTAAGCTTGTTCGGATGGGGTTAAATTTTTCGTTATTTATGGTCACACTGGATACTCCTTGTTTTTCTAAGTAGTGTTTTAAGGTAACGTATTAATCGGTTAAAACAATAAATTGGCATATCGGCAGATAAATTCTCCAGATTTTCCACATATAACGATTTAAAAGTGAATTTTGGACAAATCTGAAATGCTACAAATTCCCATTTTCATCAATTTTGGACTGAGTTTAGTGTGAAAAGAGGGATTCAAATCATGATAAAATTCATGCACTTTTGTTTTATGCAACGCAGATTTTGAGTTTCGTGGTTTTTTTTATCACAACTTAGACAAAAAATTGAGAATTTTGGGGAAAATTTGTTGGCGTAGGGATAATAATTTTGGTATTTAGAGTCACAAAGGCACAATCCGCAAAGGCAAAAGTATTTCATCATTTAAAAACCTCTGGAGTTTATTAACACCCTATTTATTTTTTGATTATTGGACATGTCAGAAATCATTTGAGCGATTTTATCTGTATCGATGCAGATTTTTAAAGATATTCCCATGCGTCAGTAGTAGGTTTTGACGTCACAACCTACAATTGCAGTCAAAATATATGTCAGAAAATCTTTAATAACTTATTTATTTTGGCGAATTTAAAAAAAAAAAAACTTTAAATATATGCATTTTTCATCACAATGAACAAATTAAGCTAATATATAAAACATCGCCAATTTTCCCTTTTAAAGTGAACTTTTGACAATTCATCAATTTTGGCCAAAATATTGAGTTTAAGTCAACAAATGGCTGTTAGAATACAAAATCATAATATAATTCATGCAACATTCTCCTATACCACACACATTTTGCGTGTTCTGGTTATTTATATTTACTTAAAAACGTCATCTTATGATGTTAATACGTTTTCCTTCTGTATACATCACTTAGGAAGACATATCAACTAAAAACCACTTGCTCCAATAATCATTTCTGAATAATTAGAGTGTTTGGATACTAACCCCATTAAATATCTATTAGACAGTTTTGTTGGTAGATCCTGTGCTGAACTCCTTTTTACGTTCACCCCTTCCCACACTTATGATCCAGTTCGATTTTTATCAGTCCTTTTCAAATTCATAAAACTTGTAAACTAGAATATAACCTGCACACATAGACAATATAGGGCCAATTTTATAGTGCACCATGCAAAATTCTTGTATTTCGTTCTAACCTAAATTTCATCTTTTAAGCTCCATTATTTTCTGAAGATAACTTAGATGTTCTGAAATTTGGTACCAAAATGAAGCTAAGTTTCGCCACATTACGCCATTTTTATGATCTAGGGATACAAAAATGTACCCCCTCCTGCAGAAAATTGCGAAAATGACGTTTATCACCTGTCAATTCCTTTCAGATAAATAAATCTCGTCATTTGATTTTTTACGCCGAACTTTTTAGTTATGATACAATGTTAGAAAATATTACCACCAAAGTCCATAACATTTTGATTTTCGGTATAAAATGTTTGAAAATGGAAATTTTCGGTATTCTAAATATTTTCACAATTTGGGCTTTCGGACTTTTGGATCGTATAAATTTGATGTGATAATAATTTATGATATGTATGCAACAAATTGTGTGAAAAATTTTATTTTCAGACTTATTGTGGGTTCATAATTGTCAAAATTAGCACCCCTCTCCCTCAAAATTAAGGTTCTAAAGGATAAAAAGATATAATCTAATTCTTGTGTGTATTTCACAAATTTAAAAGCTAACATGCAGAAGATAAAAAGGTCTCTCAATAGCCCTTGTGCTCGAAATTTTATGCAAAATTGGAATTTTTTGTTTTTCAATTTTTTTGCTCATTTGACTTACAGTTGTGAATACCATATATCATGATTTTAATATATAACTGAAAAAGGTTGAAAAAATATCGTTTCATTACATCTTAGCTATAAGAAAATATGCTTTTTAGACTAACTACTCTCTTATTTATTGCAAACATATTACCCTTTCTCAAAAATATTCTACACTATTTATTTTATTTTATCAAGCTTGAGAACTTTAAACATTGTTTAAAGGTACAATGACATATCATATCAAGCACCAAAATACACAGAGGCTCCCATATATCATAAATAAGATCATGCGCGTAGTTCATTGTCAGTTATTCAACAATTGAACTTGAATTTAGTAAATTTTTTCTGAAATGCTGCAAATTCTTTTTTTCAGGAAAATTGCACAAATATTCAATTTTATCCATATTTTATCGTAAAAACAAATTTTGGACAAATCCGAAATGATGAAAATTCCCACTTTTCATCAATGTTGGACAAAAAATTGAGTTTAAGCTGACAAAAGGGATTTAAAACATCATATCATGATAGAAGTCATATACATCGCAGATTTGCGTGTTTTTGGTTATTTTTATCCCAACATATACATAACATTTTAATTTTATTGGAAATTTGTTCGGATAGGGGTAAGATTTTTGGTATTGAGAGTCACATTATGCAGTCCTTGTTTTTTCTTAATAATTTTTAAAGACAACTAATCTATCGCTTAGACCAATAAATTGGCATATCTGCAGATAAATTCTCCAGATTTGGCATTTATAATGATTAAACTGTGAACTTTGGACAGATTTAAAATGTTAAAAATGCCCATTTTTCACTAATTTTAAGCAAAACATTGAGTTTAAGTCGACAAATGGCAGAGGGAGTGGGTAATGATGGCGTTTCAATGGGTTTATGTGCTGGTGGTGGTGTTGATGATTTGGCTGAAGGAGACCTTGCCTCCTTTTTCCTAGGAACATATCTTTTCTGTGGAGCTATGCTGATGCAATTTTAATGCAATTTTCTTTTTTGACGTTTTATAACAAATGAGATGAACTACAAGTATTTTAATGTATAATCTTGCAATAAGTTTACAATCAAATCATCAACATTCATAATACACTTTTATTTATCCGAAAAATACTCGCAAACCATTCGTATACATTAGTTAAGTTGTCGCATATATTCGCAAAGTACTTGTGTGAATTCTTGTACAACCGTAGATCTGTCTTAATCCACCCATAATCATTCGTAAATAAATCGTACATGTGAAGCAATCGTATGAGATAAAAATCAGAACTATTCCAGTTTCTTTTGCGAATGTTTTACGAGATGTTGCGATTAAATAGCGATCTCAAAGAGTGGTTTAAGAGCTCTTTATGAATGAAAAAATCATTAAAGATGCGTGGACATTCGTGTAAAAATTTTTTGACATGTTCTATCCTTTCAAGAATAAATACGACTGTATGCGAATGTCTATGACTTCTTAGGAGTTATTTACGGATGCCAACTACCTAAATACTAATACTTGCGAAATTACTAGTATTCGTAAGGATTCGTAAGAAAGATTCGTGAATGTGATGGTGTTATAAGCTCGTATACGAATACTAGTTTATCAAAAAGTCGCAGAGATTGCTTATTGTTTAATAACCAAAACTGGTTACTAGTATTCGCAAGGATTCGTAAGAAAGATTCGTGAATCTGGAGGGGGTATAAGCTCGTATACAAATACTGGTATATCAAGAAGTCGACGAGATTGCTTGTGGTTTGATCACCATACACTCCAATAAAAATAACAACTACATTGTTTCTATTATTATTTAAGTATCACTGCAGTTCCTTTTTTATTCTTGTGAAAACAAGTGTGGACACAGAATCGGGTGTTGTTACTGTGTTTAAATGTTTTACATCTGTTCAATCTTAATTTAAAACAGGCATTGAAGAGACATACTTTGTCGAAATGGCCATCTGCATAAGTTCAATTTACAATAACTTAGGTATTTAGTAATTTATTAACACTGGGTCGATTGAGGCTCGAGAGTATTCACTAAGCCAGCAGTTTAATACTTCAGTACTGTCCCGAAAAAAGACAATTTTATTCGGACTCTTGTAATATTTTATTTAGGAAAACTATATTTTTCAACTAACGGGTATATCCCTCGTGTAAAGCTCATCCTAAGCTTATTTTGACTTTTCATTTAGATCCCATTGGTTATTTGTTCATTATCAGCCTTAACACATCTTTCGGATCTTGGTCTTCCTAATATCCGACTTGCTCTGCACTGATGAGACATAAATTGTCATGGCCATCTACAGAAACTAAATTTACAGAAACTTCGGTGTTTGATTTACATGTATTTATAATTCTTCCTCAATATCAGTAAGAATGATAATGTTTTAGAATTGAGAGAAGATTTCGCCCTACGCCTCAGATATATAAGCTTTGTCTAGTTACGGAGATTGACTGCGTCTTAACGTTTTTTTAGATAGGGGGATATAGGAGGAATAACTGGTACCAAACTGCATTTTTAGAGGTCATGTTTGTGTCTTGAGAGACATGATGTAACGTGCGATCTGAAATATTGCTAAAGTTAATTTGCTTTTTTTCATCTCAGTTGCAGGGATTTAGCAGGGATGTGAGCTCATTTGTCCACTTTGCGAGCTTCGTTGGAGTTTCGCACACTACCATGTGCTATTCTAATATTGTCTTCATTTTTTTTCATTCCTACTTAATTTTGGGATCTCTCGACTCCGTTTTTCGCATTTATTTATTTTCTCCATTTCCTTTTAATGTATACATGTGAGTTAACCACAACTCATTTGAGGTACATTATAATAAATTCAATGCTTCGTTAGATGATTGATATTCAGTTGATAGAAAACACCTTAAGATACTTAGAGTTTTCACAACGAGAAAGAATTGTATATCGATGGATATCAAGTCGAGTTATGTAATTTCAAAATATAATAAACGAGACTTTGGCGAGTTTATTGTATTTGAAGTTACATAACAAGAGTTGATATCCATCGATATACAATTCTTTCGAGTTGTTAAAACTATTTCTCTTATGATTTTCATAAATATTTAGTGCCCAACTGCTGTTGACAACACCGTTACTAGGTAACGTTAATCACGGCAAACGTGATTTCACAGTGGTCCATTTGAAACGTCGAAAAGGTAATAGCACATCACGCGTGATGTGTTATTATTTGTGCTTGACCAATGAAATTTCTGTAAAAGCGATTCAAACTCTAGCTTCAAAGTCTGGTTGTGTAGTTCATATCTAACTCTAGCTTCAAAGTCTCGTTGTGTACGACAAATAACTATTCGTGCAAGAAATAGATAATAAGCTTGCATCATAAGAGAAAGTGTTTTATTTTGATTTCACCATTCTATAACTTTTGAAGTAAAACGAAATTGTTTTGTTAAATAAATCAGTGTTGTTTAATCACAATTTCTATAGCGAAAAACTTAAATTTTGTATTGAACTGGTCAGAGAAAATATTAACAAAGATAAAATTATAGAAAAATAATATCATGGAGATTAAAGATAAATTGTAAAGGGAAATAACCCAAATCAATGCATTTGACTTGTTAATTATGAAAATGTTAATAAAATAGTTAGATACAAATGTTTAAAACATTAATAATTTTGAAACAAATTGCCCACGATGTAAGCATAAAAAGGCTGCTTTGTTTAAAGATTTTGCTTCGTAAAAAGTCGAAAATTCAAAAGTCCAAATTCAAAAATCGATGTCCTCGAATATAGTGCATGTTAAAACAGTGAAACGTTGTAATTTAGCACCGCAGAACCCGAATTATTTTAAGTAATTAAGTGTGCACGAGAAACAAATAAATATTTGTAAGACAATAATTATTTTCTGATCCCAAAATGTCGAATTCCAAGTCGAATACGAGTCGCGGAGTAAGATGACTTTACAGCGTAGTATTACACTTAACGTTGGTGCGGAATGCCTCGATTAAATACGGAAAATAGTTAAGACAAGGAATGTTGAGGTTTCTTGATTACGGGTTTATTAGTAATTATTAAATTATCATGTGTATTTTGAAATGATTATTTGAATGTTAGAACCATTTCTGATTATTTGATTACGAAATGGTGTGAAAATTTACTGAAAGTTTTTTTTTCCTTTTCAGTATTACTGATTATAATAAATTACTGATTAAACATGTGCAAAAAGAGTGATAACTTTAATTATTACTCTCAGTAATCGGATGCCGTTTCTCAGCGAATCCAGCCTTTGACAGATGGGTTAAATGGGGGTTCATGAAGAAGCGGTATTCTGTAGATTTTTGCCAGATTTTATATAGTTTATCCATTTAGCCTAAATTCTGCACGAAATTTGAAAACAAATTCTAGAAAAAGGAGGGTTTCAACGCACAAAAAGCCCCTCTAGCTAGTTCCGCCAATTAGCGTTCTCTATTTCTTTTTTTCTATATGTATATAAATCTGCTTTCATGTGTTGTGTGTGTGTGTGTGTGTGTGTGTGTGTGTGTGGTTGACAAACATTTGTTGTGTCTTCAACTGTAGCCTATTCAGTACTTGTTCAAGGTAAAGTGTATTATCTTTTCCATCATATTTCATATCTAGAGGAACCACAAGTCTTATTGCGATTTTTAGCCCCAGTTATTATAAGAAATCTAAACTTGATTTTGTGAGCAATTTTTTTCTAAATAAAAGCAAACAAATGATGTTAAAAACACTTTTTGTGCTTCAATTCTTGAGAACTTATTTATTTTTAAAGTTAATGAACTTACTTTAAGCAGACGACATGATTCTGATTTCAGAATTTACGTCTGGACGACTTCAGTTCTGTGTAATCGCCGTATAGATTCCTATTATTTGATTATATTCACTTATGCTTGATCTTCGTTTTCAGTTCTCATTGACGTGTGGTTTTTTCTTCAGGTTTAACATGGCATCATCGAAACCTCCATGCGGTCCGTGTGGATATAATCAAATCAGAAAAGATGCCCATAAATGGTGTACAAATTGTCATGAGGGATTTCGTGAAGATTGCGAGAAAATGCACAAGGCATCAAGAACATCGAGAAACCATAAACTCATAGGAATAGAAATATACAAAAAGATTTCCAGTATTTCTATTCAACAAGGATACGACGAGCACGAGAACACCATTGATTCGTTGTTTTGTGTCCAGCCTCAACATAAATCCCACCCGGATATAATTCCCCCTGTATATACAGCAGAACATGCCAAAATTTCAACTTCACTAGCTAATCTAGAAGAAATATACTAGACAAAAAAAGAAACGTTACACTCTTTCAATATTATTT